>VSMD01015310.1:0-11809 GCA_008750895.1 Mirza zaza | reverse complement strand
CTAAAAATATTATTCTAAGAAGGGGTCCATAGCCTTCACCAGACTGCCAAAGGAGTCCATATGCCCCAGAAGTTGGAGCTGTCTATGACAGATCTTTTCTCTTCTCTTCTCTTCTCTTCTCTTCTCTTCTCTTCTCTTCTCTTCTCTTCTCTTCTCTTCTCTTCTCTTCTCTTCTCTTCTCCTCTCCTCTCCTCTCCTCTCCTCTCCCCTCCCCCCTCTCCCCTCCCCTCCCCTCCTCTCCTCTCCTCCTTTTTTTTTTTGAGACAGAGTCTCACTCTGTTGCCCAGGCTAGAGTGCCATGGCATCAGCCTAGCTCACAGCAACCTCAAACTCCTGGGCTCAAGCAATCCTCCTGCCTCAGCTCCCGAGTAGCTGGGGCTACAGGCATGTGCCACCACGCCCAGCTAATTTTTTTTTTTTTGGTAGAGAAGGGATCTCACTCTTGCTCAGGCTGGTCTCGAACTCCTGAGCTAAAACAATCCTTCCACTGCAGCCTCCCAGAGTGCCAGGATTACAGGCACGAGCCACTGCACCCAGCCTATGACAGATCTTCTCTTTCACACAAATATCCAGTGTGGGGCAGAGTATGTGTCAGAACAGAGACATATCCTGAAAACTCTGTATGCTTTAGGGATTAAATATCTACTTCTCTTAGTTGATGGTATAGAAAACCTACCAAAAAGTAGATATATCTAGACATCCACCCCAGATTTTTGTAAGAATCACATCTTCTTGATAAGTAAAAATATAAAACTTCATGCTTTTGTCTCACTACTGTTGCTTTTCTATTGTAAGGAAGAAAATGGAATAGCTACAAAAGTGGTAATGCTTGCAATAGTATAATAAGTGTTGTGGTTAAGAGGAAGCAAAGGAAAAATACTATAGCAAGTAGCATGATAGCATTAGCCATAAGAGAAATGGGCCTAATGGAATTGTTTTTATCATGGCCCCGGTTAATTATCTACTGAGAGGTACTTGAGATGATTAAATTCTATTGCTGTGTTCTCCAATATTCTAACCCATTATACCTTAAACTGTACTTGAATTCAAGTATACATTCTTAGCCTTTTAAAACCTCTTTGGTAGAATAAAAGTAAGTATCCATACAGTGATTCACCCTATACATTCTTTTAAAAGCATACCTTCTGAATTACATTACAGAATGTATAAAGTACACTCAGAAGATATTTATTTAGAGGAAATTCCTCTCAGGCTATAAGTTGGGGCAATATGACCCCAAAATACCAGATTTATATAATCTTTTGATTTCCATCTCTATTTTCAACAATAGCCTGAATAAATCTGTTAGCAGTGGGCAACTAAGAGGTCTGAAAGCAGCCAGGCACACATTTGTGGAAAGAGTCAAAGGACTTAAGTTTCAATTTTGCTCTCTACCACTGCTATAAACCAAGTTGTCACAGCTATGTCACTTAGTCTCTAAAGACCGAGACTCCTCGTCTGTATACTCAGAGGATAAATTGGATTGTTCAGAGTCATCGTCAGGGCCACAGCCTTGATTTTGTGACTCCCAGATTAATGCCTGTTTGGTTCCCTGTTGAACTACCAGTCTCTCAGGGTGATCACCATAACTGAGGAACGGAGGCAAGACTTAAGATGGGCCTTAGAGAAACTGATGGGCATGGCTAAAGGAGAGGGGTGTCCATTTTTAGCACTAGAAGAATACAAGAAAAGTTGTTGAGAATTGCTAGAGTATTGGAGGATGGCTTAGAGCAGGCATCCTCAAACTATGGCCTGCGGGCCACATTCGGGCCACCTCGCACATTTATTTGGCCCTCTGGGTGTTTCTGCTGCCACTGCCTGTCCTGCTTAGCAGCCGACTCGTCCCGGGCCCACAGTGCACACTCTCCAATGGTCTGAGGGACAGTGCAGTGGTCCCCTGTTTAAGAAGTTTGAGGACCCCTGGCTTAGAGCTTTGCCTAATCATGCTGAATTTTTAGAAAGGGAAAAATCCAAAAGATGGGGTTGGATGTGGAAACCAATTGATAGATGGCTTGGAATGGGCCATTGAAATCTAATTATGTGATCTCAGTCTGGATCATAAAAGGAGGGTCTTAAGGCAGACAGCTTCTGAAATTAGATCACTTCTCCAGCTGCTCTAACTGAAGGGTAGCTTTAGAATTCTTCGGAACAGTCTCTGTCCCTTGATGTCCTCATTGGTTAGTAAACTTTATTTCCTCTCCCTTTGGCTATAAAGTAATGGTTCTTTCTTGACTAGCATTATCTCCTGAACTTGTCAGACAGTAACTGTCTAATTAGAGTTCTACAGGCAGCACCTCTCCCTGACCATTTATTTACATACAACTCTCTGTCCTTTTCAGATGAATGGCCACTCAGAACTGGCCAATCTGGCTGGGTGGCTGGGATTTCCTCTCTTATTTCCTGTCCTAATGCTGAATACCCACTGCTACTTAGGATTCTACCTGTAGTCCCATCCTTAATCTCCACTTCTCACCTCTCCCTCCAACATTAGCCAAAAGCAGGACTTCTTGGGGCAAGAGTAGTGATGGCAAGAGAGAAGGATAGAAAATAAGAGTGGTTGATTCCTCACAAACATGTTCTGCCCGCCTCCCCTATTGCCAGTTCCCAGCCTCAGCACTGGACAGGATGAGCTTTCTCTCCCAGTCTCACCTTCTCATCAATTCCCTTGTGGTCCCCATCTGCCCATGCACAGAAATGCCCAGGAGCCTATCTTAGTCTGAGTGTTTTCTGAAATACGGGCATGTTTCCAATTTTATTGTCTCTTTTCACTAAATGAAAAAAAAAAGGGGAAAGTGTTTACTTCTCAACTTTTTCCCTTGTACAAGAAGTAAAAACCCTTGGAAAATGTCCAGATGTTGTGGCAACGTGTACAGCTAGTGTTACAGCTCTTGACCGGGGAAAGAACAGAGCGGCACACAAAGAGTTGGAGAATAGTCTCTATTTCTTCCAGCAGGCTCAACCGAGCAAGTGTCACAGCTCTCTTCCTATCTTCTGACCCCCGTCCCTTCCTTGTTCTCCTCCTGCTTTTATACCCTTGGTAGGGCTCAAAAAGCGTCCAATCAACGCTTGGATGTTAAAGCTATAACATCTAATCAGCAACAAGTTTTAACATCCAATCAACAACAGTGGTATTCAAAAATTACCCAATCAGGATCATGCGAGCATCCGGATGACAGGAGGCTGCAAAGCACCTAGCACCACCTGGACTGCAGACAGAAGTCAGCGCGCGGGGCCCAGAAGCAGGCGGCAGCGCGTGGGCCCAGGGGCATTGCAGCACAGGGCCCCAGGCTGCTCTACTGCAGGGCTCCAGCCCCAGCAGCCTGTCCTCCAACCGGCCACGCGCAGCCCTGGACCGCGGCGATGCGGAGCAACGGGGAGGCGGCAAGCGGCCGCCCAAAGTGTTCTTATTTAAGATAGGAGTCACGACTTATGTGTGCTGGGGCAGGGCAGGTAATAAATGACTGAAATGACTGGGTATAAGGTGAGCTTCACATTACTGGAGTGCTGGAGCTAGACCCTCCCTGCAATAGGCAGCCATCTCAGCTCTACCCCTTTGTGCTGGGGTTTTCAAAAGGAGCTGGAAATTCACGTCGTATCTTTTTGTGAAATCTCCTGATTTTTAAATGTTTGCTCAGATAATTTTTTAAAGACCCTGTATAGTTAAAAGAAAGTATTCTTCAGGCTATACCTGTCTTGCAGTTCAATAATTTGCATCCCCTGCTTTAGAAACAGGAGAAAGTATGATTTTTAGATATGATACTACTGGCGTCTTGTAGGGAGCTGGCTGGCAGCTTACAGCCCTCTAGAATGCTATTACTTTAGTGCAGCTCAAGGTATAACCCTCAACTTTATAGGATTAGAGATTTGATTTTGCCAGAGTTGATCAATCTCTTGGGTGCAACTGAATTCACAGGAGACTGATATACAAACTAGAATGCCACTTTATGTATTCTAAGGAGAGCTATAATAGGCAAACAGACCTGCATGTTCAAGTCAGCTTGATCTGACAAGCATATTTTCTCCTTATTAGAAAGCTATGCAGAAATCCCAGTTAGAAGGCTTCTTAGTGAACAGGGAAACTGACTAAGGGTAATTAGTTGGATAATCTTCAAGTTGAGCAGCATCATACATTTATAATCTGATGCATCCATCTGTGAAGCTACACCTGCCAAAGGGATGTGAATACATCCTGTAAAGTGAATGTTTCATGGATACTGAGAAATTCTGACTCTCCGATTCACCTTTTTTATAATAAATAGCTACTATCTATTGGGGTCGACTGTGAATTATATTATATTATATTACTATGCTGAGTTCCTTATATCACATTAATTCCAAAGAATGAGAGATATTATCTGCCATCTTACTGGTAAAGAAACTTCAGCTTAGAAAAATTAAGTTACTTACTCCAGTCATTCAATTAGTAAGTGATAGAACCCAGACTCAAATCCTATTTGATATTAGAACTTGTTTTCTTAACCACTGCTTTCCTTTTCACTAATTTCCTACTATAAAAGACCACTCACTTTCAGCTGATGTTTTGTGTCTTTGATAGCACTAATTAGACTACATTCCTTTTTGGAACCTTTTAAATCAGCTTCTAGTTGGAGCTGACCACATTGAGCATGTATCTGTTTTTCTAGTTTTAAAATTCAAGAATTGGGGTGGGGAGTTGCACATCTCCTTGTCACTTGTCTTTCTTCCTAAGTAATTATACTATGGAGAGAATGAGAGAAACGTTGGCTGGAACAAACAGAATGTATTAGGAGGAGAAAGGTAAGAAAAAGGGACAGAGGGAACTAGTCCATCTGGGAAATATTCTTGGGAGATTTATTGGTAAGAAACCCTGCTTGCCCTATCTACCTATGTTACTCAATCCCTAAACCACTAGGAGTCACTTAGAACAAAAGAATTATCTTTCTCCATGTGTAGCTGGTGAGAGGCCCAGCTATATCCGATAATTAGGTTCAAATGTACTAATATTTCACATGAGTTCGTTTGTGAACCTAAGCACTTTGTTTAAATTGTTCCCAAGAAAACTCTTTTCTGAGTTCCAAAATGCCCTTTTCCATTTCTAACTTAAGATGGGGCTGACCTTCATAGGAGATTATTGGGAGGAGTTGTAAAGTGAAAACAACGACCCAAGAGACCACCAAGAAAATATTATCCCAGCATTGTCTTCTCCACTCATTGAAAGTGTACTCTATACTTAATACTGGGTTAGTTTAACATAACCGTAATGGGAGGGATTGACTTTTTCAGCAAAGAATTTTCAATACTGCAACCCTCTTACTTGTGGAATTATCATTTCATCTAAATGCTGAAATCCCAGAAGTACTTGTCACCATCTTTCTACCATCTTGGATTTAGTCTTCCATTTACCCATAGTTTCAAGTGTAGAACCTAAACTTTAATAGAAGGGAAGATAAATCCTTCAACAACCTCCATTTTCTAATCTTGAATACTTGCAGGACACCTAACTGTGCTTCTGGTCCAGGTTGCGTGTTAAGGTGTAATGTACTATCTGCTCAGGAAATACTGCATATGTGTTAAGCAATTGCCAACATTTCTGGGGGATTCGCTGAGTTGGGCATGGTGTTAAATACACTTTACATGGATTATCTCATGTAATCTTCACGTTAACCCTAAGAAGTACTATTACCACATATGGGGAAACAGGCAAAAAGCAGTTAAATCTTGCTTAAAGTCACACAACTTGAAGTCAAAGGGTCATAATTCAGGCTCAGCCAGTCTGACTTCCAAGCTGGCATTCTTAATCCTTATTTTATACTACCTCCCAGGTAGCTTTGAGGGTGGTGATTTTGACCTGCATCTGAGGGACAGATCTGGGGCCCAGTCAAAAATTGCTTCCTTAGTGGTCAAGGAATTTGATGGAGAAATTTCTCTGCCCTGGTCTGGGATAGAAGTAAAAGATTAAAGTACTTAGTAAGAAGCTATAGTAACTCAAAGACTAGAACTAAAAGAAGAGCTGGTACTTTTAAGACAGAAACTTTCCCCAACTAGATTGTAAACCCCTTTGAGGACAGAGACCCTATCTCTAACTCCAGCCTGGTCAGGAGCCAATATAAATTTCCTGTTGATTTGCATGTATGTGGTTAATGACTTTGAATAACAACTTATTAAAGACCTGTGTAATTGAGTTAGGCTGTGTTAAGCTAATTTAAGTAATGAAATACCATGTACCTAATTTGATTACTTTTGTAGATAATACTCTTTTTGGCCATAAAAATGTCTTTCCAGATATCTTCAGGTAGAATTAATTTTTCCTTGCCTAGGTCATCCTAGCATAGCATAATACGATCTTTCTTCCTTTCTCTCTCCCTCCCTTCCTTCCTTCCTTTTCTTTTTCTTTCCTTTTTCTTTCTCTCCCTTTTTCTTTTTCCCCTTTCCCTCTCTCCTCCTCTGTTGGGGACCAAATTTCCTAGTAATAGTCTTAAGATAAAAAGTATGAGACCTACGTAAAGAAAACCCCAAAACTTTAATGAGCGACATCAAAGAACAATTGAATAAATGGAAAGATATATCATATTCCTGAAAAGGAAAAATATTTATAGTAAGTATGCCAGTCCTTACCACATTAATCTTTATATCTAATGTAATTCCAATAAAAATTCTTATGGGTTTTATTTGGTTTGTGTGGAATATTAACTCTTTTCAACTTGCCAGTGTTCATCATCTTGAAGAATAAGTGGGTAAAAGGCCTCATTTTTTTCCTAAAGATGATTAATGGAAGTGAACTTTTCATACCACTTATTAAAACAAAAGATAAAATTATAATATTATAATAGTATTTATTCTATGGGTAGAAAAATTAACATAACAATGGAGTAAAAAGGGGAGCACATATATATTGACCTTATTATATAAAATAACTTAGAATGTAATAAAGGTGACACTATAAGTCAATGGGAAGGGAAGGACTTGTTAGATGAATGGTGCCAAGTCACTTGGCTAATGATTTGGAAACAACATTAAGTTAAATCCTAAACTTGTATTCTATACCAAAGAAAACTCCAGATGGATTAAATTAAAGTAAAATGTTAGGAAAGAAAAACATAAGAAAACCATAAAGAGAGAACTATTTTTCAAGTTAGTTAAAGGAAGATTTTTTAAGCACCATAACCTCATACAGTATTGACAATCCTCATCACAAGAAAAGTCCATGTTTATATTGGGCTCCAATCCTAGATCTGTCATAATTCCTATGTGATTTTTTTGGTGGGCAAATCACTTATACTCCTGGGGCCTTACTTTGTTCATTTATAAATTTAGGTATTAGATCAAATCATCTTTAAGATCTCTTCTATTTCTTATCATCCATAATTCCGATTCTGATTAAGGTCTGTTTCCTTTCCCATTTACGACCACCAACAAGTGACAGGCAACACAGAAAAGCAGACCAAGTGAACTATTTTCTATTCTGAATTGTGGAAATAAGATTCATAGGAGGTGTTAATGTTTTAAATTTTCCATTTGTGCATTTAAAACAACATTTGTTATGTGCCATTTATGTACGCAACAAAACATATAAGCTGCCCTGGTCACTTTTATTTGTTATCACTTTTAATACTCAGACCATGTTAGAAATATCATTATTCCCATTTTACAAATAAGAAATTCAGAATCATAGAGGTTAAGATATATGACCAAGTCATATAATTAATAGGTGGCTCTTCAGAATTTGGAGATACGATTTCCTTTGCCAATCTAATTCAGAATCTAGGAAAACTATTCTAAGAGAAATTGTGCAAAAAGGACAAACCCTTACACACATATAAAATATTAATATGATCTAATTAGTATTCCTTAAAAACTGGTTTCATTACTAAATGACTTAATGTTGTATTTTTAAAACAAACTTAATTTGAATTTGGGGTTAATTCTTTTGATGACTTCGACAAAAATACCTGAACTGTAAGTGTCCCTAGCCTCCTTTCAGGTTTGCTTAGGCATCTCTTCCACTGGCTTCACTGATACAGCATAGAAATTATGGCAAAGCCCAGGGGAGTTATTGAAGTAAAAGTCTCAATACCGCTCAGGAAGGGATGCCAAATTAAATAAAAAGAGCCCCAGCAGTTCTGCAGCTGTGTGCCAACCCAACTGCTGCTGTGAGGTAAATGAGGACCAAACTTCATTTCACTTATGACCCCAGCCAGTGTTTAAACAAAATGCCTAGAGATTGGCACACAGTTCTATAATAAGGGAATAAATAGCCATAGCAAAAATAATTATAATAAATGATAAACTCATTCACAAAGTCTTTCTTAGATCTTAACTGAAAGATCATCATTTAAACTCATTTCCTCTTATGTGGTCTCAACTGTAACACATTTTTTTTTTCTTGTGTGAGTTGTAATAGAGATGTAGAGACAGTCCTTATCATTCTCTAGTGATTAATTCTCCAGGTTAAAATTTCTATGGGAATGCCACAAATAAGTGCTTTTAAACATAACACCAAAAAAAAAAAAAAGCAATAAGATGATTACATTTTTGCCAGTGTAAATTCATCAGAAATTTCTGGGTCCATGTGTTTCAAACACCTTTGAAGAAAATTTTTATGTAAAATAAAATTATCACTTGTCTTTTAACTTTACGGAATGGTATACTATTAACAAATTATAGCAATATAGTTGTTAGCTATGTATTAATCCTTAGATAAGTTTTTTCCAAAATATATCCCCCCAAATGCTGGTTCTTTGGAATGTTAATAGGTATTCCATGAAAGGAGAGTTTTGAGGCCCCATGAAATTGGGAGAAATGAAGTTAAAGGGAATCAGACTCTTTTTTATACCATTAGGCCCCCTGCATTAACATGCTGATGTGCATTAGGCATCTTTAAGAAGAGGGAATGCAGTTAGCAACGTTTCCCAAACTCCCTCAGAACAGCTCACAGAACTATATTCTGAGGAACGCACTTTGGGAAATTTTGCTTGAGTGTTAGATTTTATTTTAACTATTTTAATGGAAAAATTTCTAGACTGTATTACATACTTTCCTTCCTTAGTCACATTTTACTAGAAGTTAATATTTCCCTAGGGCTTAGGGCATCATAATAAACTCTATGCGCTGTGCTGTACAGGGTTTGTGAGACATGCAGATGCTTGCACCTCAGAGAGCCGCAGTGTGTTCAAAATAGTATTTCTCTGGAGTCTCCTCCATGGTCACTTCTATTCACCACATTCTTTGAGTCTCTGTCCACAATCCCATTGCCAGCTTTCTGCTGCTAACTACTCTTTTATCATCCTAAGCCCCCTCCCAGATCTGAAAACCATGACCCTCTGTGTGCCTTTTCTCTTTATTTCTTTCTTTCCTTCCTTTATTTCTTCCTTCCTCCTTCCCTCCCTCTGTCCCTTTTTTTTGGGTGGGGGCTTGAGGGTGGAGGGGTTCTTATCTCTTTTCCCTGAGCCCTTCCTGTCCTAGGCTTTGCCAACAGTGTGGCTTGGCTTCTTTTAGAAGGAGAATTTCAACACTGTTTTCTCCTGGCTATTGAATCAACCAATCTCACTGCATGGAATTTTGTTTCTGCTCACATTTGGAAACATCATTTTGTTCCATTTCCATACCTACACCTATTCTATACAACATACTCTGTAAAATTTCAGTCTTTTGAAATTGATTGAGACTTATTTTATGGCCTAGGATATAATTTATTTTGGTGAATGTTTCATGTGCATTTGAAAATGTTTCATGTGCAAACATAGTTGTTGGTTTATATTGTTCTATAAATATCAGTCAGGTCCAGGTGGCTCATGATAATGTTCAGCTCTTCTATATATTTACTGATTTTTAAAAATCTACTTGTCTTACCAATGACTGAGAGAAGGACTTTAAAATCTTCAACTCTAATTAAAGATTTGCCTATTTCTTCCTTTAGTTTTGATAATTTTTGTTTTACATATTTTGTGTTAATATTATTAGAGACATACACATTTATTATTGTTGTGTCTTCTTGGTTAATTGAGCCTTTCATCTTTTAAAGAAAAAAATCTCTTTTTCTCTCTGATAATACTCCTTCTCTTAAAGTCAATATTGTCTGATGTTAATATAGTTACTCCATCTTTATCTTACAGTTTGCATGGTATATCAGTCTTTTTTGTTGTTACTTTCAACCTGTATCTTTAAAATTAAAGTGCATCTCTTATAGATAGTATATAGTTGTTTTCTGCTTTTAAAATTCAAGTGTGATAATCTTTGCTTTTTAACTAGAGTGTTTAGTCCATTTTCATTTAATGTAATTATCGATATGCTTTGATTTAGAACAAACATCTCTATATTTGTTTTGTACTTATGCCATCTGTTTTTTGTTCCTCATTCTTTGTTTTCTGACTAACTTAGAGTTACATAATTTAAAAAAATTTTTAATATTCTATTTGAAGTCTCTTATTGGCTTTTTAACTATAATTTGTATAATTTTTAGTGGTTGCTGTAGGAATTAACATATCCTTAACTTACTAGAGTTTCTTTGGAGCTAATATTGCACCAGTTCACAGAAAATGTAGAGATTTGCAACTACACAATACAATTTACCTCCTTATCTTTTGTGCTATTGTTGTCATGTACTTTACATATATTATAAACTGTACAATATGTGATAATTGTTTCTTTTAAATATTCAATTGTCGTGGCCTGTTTGCAGGATGGAGGATGAACACAGAACACAAAAAGACACACAGACACACACAAAGACAGTTATAAGACTGCAGTGCAGAACGCACCAGTCATTTTATTTTTATACACCAAAAATCAAAGTTAGTTCCTTGTACGTGCCCACCCAGGTGTGGCAGTGATAGCCGTAAATTCCAGAACACGTAGCCTAAGGACATAGATATCTCCTGACTCAAGGTTTCCAGGCAGTTGCTCAAGGCACCAGGCATAGATCACAGACCGAGATTAGCAAGGTTGGGCAAGGCCGCCACTCGGGGCATTTTTCGTCCCCAGTTCCTCTTAGGCCGATCTCCTGTGGCTGTGCATGGCTTAGGTCGCCCCTCCATTGAGGGGTCTTACCCGTCATTGACTAACCAGCCATCTTATGGGATTAAGCAGCAATCAAAAGAACAATGTGCTTATTGTGTGGCCTCCGGGCCTCCACTTATCATGGGGCTGGGCAGCTCTTGCTTCAATGCAGAAACTCAGATCTATTGTTATGCCTCTAGGCAGCAACCATGTTTGTCTCAAGGGCCTTGTCCGGAACACATTACTTTCAAACGCTCTACATTACTCACTAAATTTAATTCTTAAACTAGGGAAATATATGTCAGTCCCCTACATTCAATTGTCTGAGAAAAATTAAGAGAAGAAATATATTTAGTCTTTTATATTTACCACATAGATTTGAGTTCTCCTCTGTGTCATTTTCTGTCAGCCTAAAGAATTTCATTTAAGCATTTCTTGTAGCTCATGCCTGCTAGTGACTTTTATATGTTTCTCTCTCTCTCTCTCTCTCTCTCTCTCTCTATATATATATATATATATATATATATAGTATCTCCTGAATTTATCATCGTTGGCTTTAGGAGAGTTAGTCTGTTACCAGCTACTCCACCATTACCAGAAGGGTAACTAGGCCATTATTTAGTCTTGCTATTGTATTACCATTATCAAAATGGGAAATACTTCCTGCAAATATGTTAATGTTATTTGCTCCTTAAGTGTTTTTTAAAGCATTCTTTGCTCTATTCCTTCTTCAAATGAGATAATAAGACAGAATTAGATGAGTTGTGAATTATGCAATTCCTTCAGGGTAGTATACAAATACTTATAATTTTAACAAGAGAATTACAAAAAAAAA
>VSMD01015309.1:0-29604 GCA_008750895.1 Mirza zaza | reverse complement strand
ATTGTCGTGCTTGTACCCGTTTCAACATCTCCTGGTCCATTTAAGAGTTTGGTTCGTTGAAACTAAAATTAAAAAATGACATTAATCCCAGGAAGCAAATCAAAATAATGCAAAATCACTTAATCTTTTAAAAAGTGTTTGAATTCTATGGAATATGCTCCACAGTGACCCCAAACTTCCCCCTGAACCACTGGTCTCACAAAGCAACAAATGCTATATTCTCGATTCTTCCATTTCTCCCCAACAAAACAAACATTATTTACTGATCATTTACTATTCTAGATGCTATGGATAAAACATGTAAAATTATACAACACGGTTCCTGTTTTTCAGGAGCCAATAATCAATCTAAAAATCTGAATGCCTGTATTCAGTATTAACCTCTCAGCTTCACTCTGCCACATTCATATTAACCCACAATCATGTTGCAGCCAGCTGTAAGAATAGACACTAAGCAAAAGAAGCTATTTTTGTGTAGTCTACACACATCCCACAGACGTGGCCAGGCTATGACTTACTTCTTCATCTTTCTTCTTTAATTCTGCTTGAACTTCTTCCAGTTCCTCTTGACCCTCATCAGGGCTCATCTTTAAGCCTTCCCGAAGCATTCTAATGCCAAAAATGGCAAATAATGCAGTTGAAACGTAGTATGTGTACACTCTGGGGATGACTGTGGTGGCATAGCCAAACAGAACTGGAAGAGATGCAAAAGTGTGTTTGTTAATCAGTGTGTATAACAACCAACCGAAAGAACACTTCAACCAACCAAAGGAACTTCAGAAATCATAATTTACTACTAAGGGAAAAATGGTTCACATTAGAATTAATCTAATATGTAATAACCTTAAATAATTCCACTTCTTTCCCCTTCTACCATTATTGAACACTCAGGTCTAGCCAAGGACCTAACACAGCTTACCAAGAAACCAATGGTCCCGTTGAACATGGCGTATCTTCCTCAGAGACCTTAAAGAAGACACTGAACTCCCTCCCAAACACGTTCAGTCAGGGGCTGGCTTGCCACTTATGTTGTGAGGTAGAAGGGTAGCTCTGATGTCCTCGAAAGAGCCCAAGATTTTATAACCTGGAAGCTATACCACTTCCATATGTAGTGTTATTTCTTCCTCACAAACCTTTAAATTACAAACCAATATGTTGAAGAATAAGATTCTCATATAGCATGATTCAAATTCTCCTTTGTAACTATTTAAGTATGTCTTATGAAAGAAAACTAAAAATTCCTTATACATATATTAAAATAATGTTTACAACAGACTCAAAATTATTTAGTAGTATTCCTTCATACTGATAAGGAAAGATAATTGTGTAAGTTATAAAAAAAATGATCCTTAGAATGACATCAAGAATGCAAATCCTGGCCGGGCGTGGTGGCTCACGCCTATAATCCTAGCACTCTGGGAGGCCGAGGTGGGCGGATTGCTTGAGGTCAGGAGTTTGAGCAAGAGCGAGACTCCGTCTCTACTATAAATAGAAAGAAATTAATTGGACAAGTAATATATATAGAAAAAATTAGCCGGGCATGGTGGCGCATGCCTGTAGTCCCAGCTACTCGGGAGGCTGAGGCAGGATGATTGCTTGAGCCCAAGAGTTTGAGGTTACTGTCAGCTAGGCTGACGCCACAGCACTCACGCTAGCCTGGGCAACAAAGCAAGACTCTGTCTCAAAAAAAAAAAAAAAAATGCAAATCCTAATTGAAACACAAGTGTATCAGTAATTAAAACTTACAAATGATGAAAGGGGCAGAGGACCATACATATAATAAATGCAATTTATGCTTTATTTCACTAGTTTTTTATAAAATTGGTACACTTATAAAACTGCCTAAACATTAAATGTATAGCTGCATATACTACATTACAAAATTAGATTTTACAATCATGTTTAGAAATGTAGCGAACCTATGCTTGTGTGCATGTCTACGTTTGAATTATATGCATATTTATGTATATTTGTACATATGTATGTGTGTACATATACACGATACAGGCTTATGTATTTTCTAGCTCTATGTGCCGAAAAGGCCAAGAAGCAAAGACATGTTAGTAACAATGAGCCCACCCTGTGCCCAGATGTTGGGTTTTAATATCATTCTCCACTAAAAGGCTCCTCAAGGCTTCTCAGAGAAATGGCCAATTTCAGGACTGGACAGAACAGGTTACAAGATGAACTTGTCTTTTTCTGGCCAGTGAGTACATCACCCCCTTACATCTATTTTTTTTAAAAAAGCTTCAGTGTTAATGTAAACCCTTCTTCTTCATTCTAGCAGTAAGTAGTATTCATTCATGGGCACATAAACTAATTTAAAAAGATCATCTCATTAAGAGAGGTATTTACATCTCATTAAGAGAGGTATTTACAATTTTTAAAAATATTTAAATTTGTGACATATTTGCTTTGATCAACTGTAAATCCATAGAGCTAACATTTAGAAACTTAACAAAGGAAATTTCCAACATCTTAAAATTCAATTATATTACCTATACATTTTTATTGCAAATAAATATGATAGAGTAGTCCAGAAAAGATTTGGAAGCAAAAATTTATAATCATTAGGGTAAAGTTTTGTAAGGAAAGTAAATGAAAATAAGAATTATAAGAGGAAAATACATAAATTTTCAACTGTTAAGAGTTTGTTTTTTTAACAGAATGATGATGCTGGTAGGTATCAAATTATTAATGGTATTTAGATTCCACTGGGTATAATTTAAAATACCATTGTTTTATTTTACAAAATATGCCACAAATTGGCTATTTACAACTCCTTAAATTTAAGATGAAAAATTTTAGGCAACTTTCATGTGAGAGCTGGATATACAATTTTTCAAAATTATTCAAGAGAAGATATAAAGAAACGGTCTGAAGACCACTGATACAGACTATTTTATGAAGTACAGATGAGGAGAGCTGTCATGGCCCCAGCGGACAGCAGACTCACAGCACGCAACAGCTGAGGAAGAGGAACGGAACACACACAACGGGGGAGAACTGACTAGCCGTGGTCCAGAGCAGGGAATGGGCGCAGGCAGAGAAGGCAGCCTTCTGGTTATTATCACAGCTGTCGATTTCAGCCACAGAGTTCTCTGATACCGTTAAACTCATGCCAAATAGTGACTTCGCCATCTGAGACTCCACTGTTCCCATTTCCTATAATCAAAATTTGCTTCTGAAGAGCAAATTATATTCTTACTGTGAAATATGAATAATGCCCACACAAATTTCCAGAATGTGAAAGGTATTCAAATGATTTTCATCATTAAAATACTCACATGTTTAAAAATACATAAACTTGAACAAGCAGCCAGAACAGAAACTGTTCTGTTCTTTACAAAATGGGTTTCATAATGGTAAGTCTAAGGCATGCTGAGGGAAGAGAGGTGAATGAGCACTCCAAATACAGTATCTCATTAATACTGACCATAGCCCTATGAGGTAGGTATTATCTCCATTTGACAGATGGGAGAACTAAAGCTCAAAGAGGTTTTTAAGTACCTTATCATTAGGCTAATTCATGGCAGAGTATATAAACACTCAAACCCAGGTCTGACTCTAAGGGGAAAGCTCACTATTTTCCACCAAACCATGTAGCTTGGGTGGCTTTAGAATCAGAGAGTAAACTTTATTTTTTCCCCCTTTCTTTTTTTTAAGATACAGGGTCTCACTCTGTTGCCCAGATTGGTGTGAAGTGGCACAATCACAGTTGACTGGAACCTCGAACTCCTGGGCTCAAGCCATCTTCCGCCTCAGCCTCCCAAAGTGCTGGGGTTACAGGCATGAGCTACTGCACCCAGCCTGTTCAATTATTTTAGTGTTAAGTTTACTTTCTTATGCTCTAATTCTTTAAGAAATCAAAGCCTATAAAGTAGTAAATCAAAAAGTAACAAAAATGGAGCCTAAGAATGTTTCACGCCTTACCATAATGGGTAAGAATAGCTTAATAAAACACAATAAACTGAAAATTACTTCTAAGTTATTATTTCACAAATGTCCTTTAACAGAAAAACATGCAATTCTCTGTGGCTTCTTGGGTCCTAGTTCTACAATAGCGAATATAAATATTTACCTGGACTGAAAAGAAAAGATAAAAAAAAAACCCAGTGAATAAATGAGTATGTATCTTGGTTCTGAATAGGTAAAAATTTTATTTAAAAAGTGCAACCTGGTTTTTAGGAATATATGTACTGAAACCATTTGCTGTTTACTAAAGTCTACAACAGAAACCAATTTCCAATATAACTAAGCAAATGATTCAACAACTCCACGCCACCACCGACTTAGCTACTCATTGGGCGAAGAACACTCACCTGATAAGCACGTCATCAGGCCCAAGGCGAGCATCGCGCCAGCCAACACGGTCAACCGGTTATAGCGCATCGCCATGATGGCTGCTATAAAAAATGTCTTATCACCCAGTTCAGATACAATGATAACTGATATGGCAGCAACAAATGCATGGATAAACCCCAAGTTAGTCTGAGCAGCTGGATCTTCTTTATTGGTATGAACTGGGGCCAGTGGTGTAGATCCTTTCTGAAATTAAAAAAATATACATCTGTTACTTTTTGAAAAAAAATCATTTAAAATTATTTTATTCTGCATGTGAATAAGATTGTTTTTATTTCTTCGTCATGGTCACTAGACTTATTTACTGTCTAATCAATTTGAAAGCCATTAGTAATGACAGTAACCTCTGATGACGGTTGGTACAGGTTGAGCATACCTTAATCTGAAATGCTTGGGACCAGAAATGTTTCCAATTTTAATTTTTTTGGATTTTGGAATATGTGCATTATAGTTGAGCATCCCTAATCCGAAAATCTGAAATCCAAAATGCTCCAAAGAGGGTTTCCTTTGAGTGTCATGTCAACACTCAAGAACTTTTGGATCTCGGAGCATTTTGAATTAGGGATACCTCAACACATATCATGTAGACCTATGTATGATTCTCCACAACAATTTAAAGAGACCAGCTATATCCATGAATTAAAATTATCTTATTTTTGGCCGGGCGCGGTGGCTCAAGCCTGTAATCCTAGCTCTCTGGGAGGCCGAGGTGGGCGGATCGTTTGAGCTCAGGAGTTCGAGACCAGCCTGAGCAAGAGCCAGACCCCATCTCTACTCTAAATAGAAAGAAATTAATTGGCCAACTAATATATATAGAAAAAATTAGCCGGGCATGGTGGCGCATGCCTGTAGTCCCAGCTACTTGGGAGGCTGAGGCAGCAGGATTGCTTGAGCCCAGGAGTTTGAGGTTGCTGTGAGCTAGGCTGACGCCACGGCACTCACTCTAGCCTGGGCAATAAAGTGAGACTCTGTCTCAAAAAAAAAAAAAAAAAGAAAAGAAATTAGAACACACCAGGTAGTTTTCTAGATTTTACTATAACGTCTATATTTATTTATGCTAAATTTTCAGTTTCAGACTTTTTGTGAACTATCCAATACCCTTACAAACAAGCTACTTTAATGAGAGAGTAGTAACATTAGGAAAGAAGAGACTAAGAAACCTAATTTGAACAACATGGGCTTCAGAACTGTCAGGGCAGAAGGAAACCCTAAGATCTGTCTTCATTTCTGAACAACCCTATGTGGCTTTCTATGTTACATTGGAAGGAATTATATAGTTCTCCCCCGAATTTTAGTCTTAACACGGGCTGGTCGGAATGCAGCTTTGTATGCTTCTGTGGGCAGATTACTTACAGAAAAGTACTGCTATTCATTTCCTGCCCATTCCGTTCCAGAGAGGTGTTTATTCTTATATTGAGACAGCTGCTGATAAGCCACAAACTGGTTATTCAAAAAAAGTTAATCCCCAGCATCTCAGCTAATACAGGCTTGATGCTCCCTTGGTAGCAGCTTCTAAGAGGTTCTGTGCCTCCCAGTTGTTAGTATTAGATATTATTCTAAATTGCACATTCCTAAAAAATATTAAGATTCCACAGGCTTATTAACAACTCAGCTAGAAAACCCTGCAGAAAAAGTTAAGAAAAAGTAGTAGAAATTCAGGGCCAAGTGCCTGTCCACAGCGTCTGACAAGAATGATTATTCCATAAATAATGAGGAAGAGAGGATTCTACCCAAAAATGAATATAGTAAATTGTCAGAAATACTGTGGTGGCTGGGCGCGGTGGCTCACACCTGTAATCCTAGCACTCCGGGAGGCCAAGGCAGGAGGATCGCTTGAGCTCAGGAATTCGAGACCAGCCTAAGCAAGAGCGAGACTATAAATAGAAAGAAATTAGCCAAAACAACTAAAAATAAAAAAAAATTAGGTGGACACAGTGGCGCGTTCCTGTAATCCCAGCTACTCGGGAGGCTGAGGCAGAAGGATCGCTTGAGCCCAGGAATTTGAGGTTGCTGTGAGCTAGGTTGACACCATGGCACTCTAGCCTAGGAAAGAGAAGGAGACTCTGTCTCAAAAAAATAAAGAAAGAAAGAAAGAAAAAGAAATGCTGTGTCAATAAAGAACATTTTTGTTATAATGGGATACAAACGTGAAGTGGAATGTGAAAGCTGCTATCTTCCTTTGCCATCTGCCTAATTTTCATCCTGAATTTGGACTCTTCCACTTCTGGGTAGATGAGTTTCCATAAGGTAAGGAATAAGGTGCAACCATTTCAAAGGCAGCAACTGACAATGAGGAAGCAATCTGCAAGGTCGGTGTGATGGGGCTTGGTGTATCGTGCTAAAATTTCTGGTTGGTAGGACTGCTCTGCCACGCTCCACTATGTCTGGGATGACATCTGAAAATAAATTGGCATTGAGCTCAATAAATATTAGAGGAAGAAAAAAATGGATAAACTTTATTTTATTTATAAAGTTGAAAAGATATTATTCCAATATATTTTCTTGAAGTGCTTCCTATATCCACATCTGAGTCTTGTCATATCGTTCCTAGTATTAGCATATCAAGCAAGAATGAAAGTTTACTTTAGACAGTGGGAATGCTAGTCCCAGTACATAGTAATGCTTGTTTATTCTCTTCGTTTGGGTAGAGTAAAATTTAACTGGTAGAATTAAAGAATTAAGATTAGATAAGCACTGCTACAATAGGATCTGTGTCTTTTGGCAGCCCTGGGGAGTACATAGGTCCTTCATTAACCCACATTTGAAGAGACAAGGGTAGCAATGGGTGAAACTGTTGTATCACGCAGCTATCCCAACTAAGCTCCAAATATTCTGAGCCAAATGGAAGGTTCTGGAATTCTTTATAGGAAAAAGAAATGCTTAAGTGACCTAGAATAATACTGTCCCACTGGAATTCTCCTTAATAACTAACACAAGACCAAAGGGAACCTATTGACCAAAGGCTAATCTTCTGTGTCTACCCCAAAGGCATAAGAGATCTCTTAATCACCCCAACGTCTGTGGACAGACTCACACTCTCCAGTCTCCCCCCAGGATTAGGATGGGATGGCAGGCCAGGGATATTGAAGGGACTCCTTAATATCCTAGTGTTGGTGGCTTCTGGAACATACTATACTAGACAGGCTCCCTTGAGAATAGTTATTGATACTCAGGCAATGCTTCTGGGGATAAATTAGACTGGACCAGAAGAACACCATAATTAGGATACTTGGGTTCTAGAAATTCAACTGGAAAGTCCCCTGGGGTTCTCATGCTTTTATCTTGGTCTTCTCCCAAAGGATCAAAGCATTTACTAAAACTGAAACCAGTATGGAAATGCCTATATACATGTTTCAGATTCAATAGTCTGGAAGGGACAGGCAAATAACCATATTACATGCCTAATATGTTTTATTATTAATAGCAATTTTAAGTTTTCTCAGTGGGTCACTTGAGCCAGGAGTTCAAGACCAACCTGAACAACATAGCAAGACCCTGTCTCTACAGAAAAAAAATTTTTTTTAAATTAGCCAAGAGTGGTGGTGCATGCCTATAGTCCCAGCTATTAATACTTGGGAGGTTGAGGCAGGAGGATCCCTTCAGCCCAGGAGTTAGAGGTTGCAGTGAACTATAACAATACCAACTGCACTCTAGCCTGGGCAACAGAGTAAGACCCTGTCTCAAAGCAAAACAAAACAAAACAAAAATAAAAAACAAGTAGTTCTTTTCCCAAAAGACACATAGCACCCATCACACTTCCTGGAATGATAGCCAAGTCAACAGCCATCAAGGCAGGGATCTCAGAGAGCATCAGTCTTCAATGAATGGGTCAGTAGAGATGTCTGTATTTACAAATAAGAAAGATAATCAAGGTCAAGATATGGGCAGCTGCAAAATAAAGAGCACTTGCAATTCTGCTCATGAAACAACCCCCAAAATAGAAGGAGCAAGTTACTTTAGTGTGGGAAGCTGAATTAGGAAAATCAGGTATTCCATCAGGAAAGTTTCAAGTGAACTGATGAACAAGGATGAGTTTCTGTCATTTTGGAAAGTTTTTACAAGAAAATTATTTTTATTTATTTATTTTTTTTTGAGACAGAGTCTCACTTTGTTGCCCAGGCTAGAGTGAGTGCCGTGGCGTCAGCCTAGCTCACAGCAACCTCAAACTCCTGGGCTCAAGCAATCCTCCTGCCTCAGCCTCCCAAGTAGCTAGGACTACAGGTATGTGCCACCATGCCCGGCTAATTTTTTCTATATATATATTAGTTGGCCAATTAATGTCTTTCTGTTAAAGACATTAATAGAATGTCTTGCTCAGGCTGGTCTCGAACTCCTGAGCTCTAAACGATCCGCCCACCTCGGCCTCCCAGAGAGCTAGGATTACAGGCCTGAGCCACTGCGCCCGGCCTACAAGAAAATTATTGAGAAACCTTCTATATCCACCCAGAGCAAAGCTCTGGGAACTCAGAAATGTGTTTACAGAAATATCTGAGATTAACTAATGAAAAAGATATATGCTACTTACACCCACAAGAAAGTTTCCTGCTACGCTCAGAGTTTCTGTGGCTACTGTGCCCGATGTAACCTCCATTAACCAGGCAATCTGCAAGAAAGATGGCAAAATAAACACAATAAAATGTATTGTCTCTTCTTCTGTTTAAATTAATCCCAAGAACTATATACTGGTCATATAGGTCGGTTTACAGTCTGAGCACAAGTTTTGCTTTGGCTTCATTCAATGTCCCTGGAATTTATTTTATATTGGGTTCCTTCCCAGGTCCTTCCCAAGCTTCCCCAGTGCAGAGACAGCCACTTGAATGAGCTCAGAAGAAACTGTTCCATTGCTATTGCCATATAGAGTTCACTCGATTTCCTACTTGTGGATTATCCCCTGGGGCCATTTATGGACTCAGTATCCATCTCATTGTGCAGACTTTTTATCCAACCACAGAAGCTGAACTTGTCTTTTTTCTAAATTAGTATTTTTCTTTCTCTATTTTAATGAAAGCCAAACCTCTTTGTTTGCTCTATGACTGTGATGGTAAATTATCAATCTGCAGCAAGAATTCTAGAAAGTGAAGGAAAGACATGGTATTAACTATTCCTTTAAACTGAGTCCCATGAAAGGATCATAGAAACCTGTTTCTTTTTTTCGATTTTGTAATTTGAAATTGGCTTTTATTCACAGTCAGTTGCACAGGACTTCCCATCAACATCACTGCTGCTCTTCAATGCCAGAGAAGGAATTGGAAAGGGGCTGGCCCATTGCCTGAAATGATAAATAACATTACATTAATACATATTTGTAGACATGCATCAATATCATACTGAAAAGGTGTCATACTAGCATGTTAGCAAACAAACAAAACACAAGGTCTGCTTCAGAGTAAATGTATTAGTGGGAAATGACTGTGACAATTAGTAGGTCAAAAGATAGGTAAACTCAAAACATTTCACTTAGGTTCTGGCTAACTCAGCTAGCTCAAATGACCATGAGATGTTGAAGTCATTCTAGTTATCATATTAAAACATACAAACTTTCGTTTCAAATAATTTTCTCAGTAGCATAAGCAGCATATATTTGGGAAACATGGGAAATATTTGGGAAAACTTCCCATTTCTATATCTTCCTTTACAATCACAGAACCACAGAATTTTACTCTCTGCAAAGAGCTTACAATCACCTAACCACATATTTCTCTGTCCTGGCTGTATATTAAAATCATGTGAGGGGCTTTTATTTTTTTTATTTATTTATTTATTTTTTGAGACAGAGTCTCACTTTATTACCCAGGCTAGAGTGAGTGCCGTGGCGTCAGCCTAGCTCACAGCAACCTCAAACTCCTGGGCTCAAGCAATCCTGCTGCCTTAGCCTCCCAAGCAACTGGGACTACAGGCATGCGCCACCATGCCCGGCTAATTTTTTTTTTTCTATATATATTAGTTGGCCAATTAATTTCTTTCCGTTTATAGTAGAGATGGGGTCTCGCTCTTGCTCAGGCTGGTCTCGAACTCCTGAGCTCAAATGATCCGCCCACCTCGGCCTCCCAGAGAGCTAGGATTACAGGCGTGAGCCACCGTGCAGGCTTGAGGGGCTTTTAAAACCTGTCATGGCACCACCTGTGGAGGCTCTGATGTGATTACCTAGTGTAGGAATCTGGGCTCCCCATGGTTTGAATATGCAGCCAGCGTTGAGAACCACTGACCACCCAACCCCTTCATTCTATAGATGAGGAAATTGGGGGTTTAATTCAAACAGTACCAATATAGCAAATTTAAGTAAAAAGTTTTCATCAATAAATAATATTTATATAACCTGAAACTTGTTGACCAAGCAAGATTTAACTGTTTTGACAATTATTTACCATTTACCCATTTACCTTTTTATTTATTATTATTATTTTAAAGAAACTGAAGGTCTTTGTCCTTGGTATTAACTCTGAACACGAGTTAACTTTCTAACCTTTCTTTGGAAGAATTTCCACCTAAATGTTTACCCAAAGGAGCTGACACAGGGAAGTTTCAAAAGAATATAACTTGATAGGAAAGTGTAGTGCATCAAGGAAAAAAAAAGAATATAACTTGAAATAACACAGTTGATTTCCACTTTTTAACTTTTTCTAACAGAAGCAACTTTAGTATACATTCAAATGGAAGAGCTATTTTAAATAGCTTATAAAATTAAAAATCAAAGATCAAACTCTGAGAGGCAAATAGGGCATGTGGCGATTTTTTTTAAGCGGCTGCACCTTCTTTGACACGCCTTCTGCAAACGGTGGAGTCTATTCCCTCCCCATGGGCACTGGGCAGGCTTGTGATTACTTTAACCAATAGAGCAGGGCTCAGCAAACTATTTCTGTAAAGAGCCAGACAGTAAACATTTTAGACTTTGCAAACCACCTGGTCTCTATTGCAACTACTTTTTTTTTTTTTTTTTTTGAGACAGAGTCTCACTTTGTTGCCCAGGCTAGAGTGAGTGCTGTGGCGGCAGCCTAGTTCACAGCAACCTCAAACTCCTGGGCTCAAGGGATCCTACTGCCTCAGCTCCCGAGTAGCTGGGACTATAGGCATGTGCCACCATGCCTGGCTAATTTTTTCTATATATATTAGTTGGCCAATTAATTTCTTTCTATTTATAGTAGAGAGGGAGTCTCGCTCTTGCGAGGGCTGGTTTCGAACTCCTGACCTCGAGCAATCTGCCCGCCTCAGCCTCCCAGAGTGCTAGGATTACAGGCGTGAGCCACCACACCCGGCCTTCTATTGCAACTACTTGATTCTGCTGTTGTAGTGTGAATTGCAGCATGACAATATGTAAAAGAATGGACATGGCTGTGTCCCAATAAAACTTTGGCAGATGAATGGCAGATGAATTTAGCATTGGGCCATAGTTTGCTGATCCCTGCAATAGAGTATGGAAGAAATGATGCTAGGTGACTCCTGAGACTAGGTCATAAAAGGCCACACCGTTTCTTGCCTGGGTCTCTTGGAACACTCACTCTCAGGAAACTCCCTCTTAGAACTTGGTCACCATTCTGTAGGAAGCCCGAGCCACAGAGAGAGACTTCATGTAGGTACTCCGGTCAACAGCCCCAGCTGAGGGCACCCTTCCTGTCAGCCCAGCCCAGGCACCAAATAGGTGAATGAAGAAGCTTTCAGATAATTCCATTTCCAGCCTTTCAAGTCAGCCCTCAGGATTTGAGTCTTCCCAGCTGAGGCCCTGGACATAGCAGAACAGAGACAAAACATCCACATCATGCCTTATCTGAATTCTGTAAGGAAAATTGTTGTTGTTTTTATGTTGCTTACTGAATGAGAGGTGGTTCGTTACGTAGCCATAGATAACTAGAACACAGGCTTACTAAAAACCTTAGAGCATACACAGGAGGCTAAAAATCTCAGAAAAAGAAAGCTGGCGTTAAAGGATTCAATTGAAAATGTTTATGCTTTTTGTCAAAAACAATTATGCTTTTTTAATGAGTCATAAATTCAAAGGAAATTGTAATGTCTTGTTCATTATAAATAACATAAACACTCTAGTATAATAGCCAACCAAAAAGAAACTGAGTGAAGATGAAATCAGGACACTGAAACAAAACCAAACTAAAAAATCTTGATGAAACTTCTGAACAGGAATGAAAACAGAAACAAACAGCAGCAATGCTCAGAAGCCCAGCGCAGAAGAAGGGAGAGAAGAATGGAATGAAGACATTTTATGTTTACACCTTGAAGAGAGGGAAACAAAGAGTACCTAAAATCTTTATTTAAATTCTGATTTCTTATGAGAAAACAAAACCTACCCCTGGATGGACATGGAGCTGATGAAATCCAGAAAGGTCTCTTTACTCCTGATAACTTTCCAGCACTCTGTGGGCTGCCACAGAAGTCCCAGTGAAGAGGTCGTGAGAAAGCGCTTTGAGACCAGGCAGTTAACAGACCGCTGTGTGGGAAAACACAGCGGGAACAGCTGCTAGAAAGCTGCATTGGGGAGAAACCCTCAGGCAAGTGAGAGATTCACACTTATTCATGATCACCAATGCCCAGATGGACACAGCAGAGCAAGAACACCAGCTGAGGGTGATGAGGTCTGTGGATGAATTTCATGCCTGTGGACATCAGGCCTAATGAAGCTGATGCAGACTTTTTGGTAGCGTCGTTTCACACTACAAATACTGCTGCTTCAAGACTTTTACAAAAAGACCTCCAAGCTATCCACACACTCTGCTCTTCCTGTGCCTTAAATTTGTGGTTGCCAAAATCGGTGCCTATTTTAGGAGAGTATCTCTTGTATTGGGAAGGATTGAGCAAGTTGGTCTTTTATTTATCCATCACCACATGTGCTTGTAGACTTGACGATGTAATTTCTGTCCTTTCTCAGACTAGTGAATAAAGGAGTAATGAACTGAGGAAAATCTGTGTTCTCAATGAACAAGCACGATGCTTTCTGAAATTTTAGTGCATCTCTGCAAACACTAGTTTTATGTTTAGATGATAGAAATGATGACGTAACTATTAGAAGAAATAACTGTAGAGCTGGCTGACCATTTGTACTCTGCAGTGCATTAACATATTTGGATTTCATTTTTATCATTGTTCCCCTTAAAAATGTCCTTTTACAAGAGTCTTTTGCAGAAAATCTCCAGGGGGCAAAACTCCTGTGTTTTCTTTGCAGCCAGCAGCTTGGCTGCACTATCGTATCACTAATGAGGTGTTGGAAAATATTAAAACTTATCATGAATTTCGGGAAGGCATAAATTCAATAACCAAACTTGATATTCAAATAAAACTCCCTGGGAAATCCAGCAGAGCTCAACAAGGTAACCTCGAATCTCAACTAAGCTTAGAGAGTCACTATACAGAGTCCCTAAGAGCTCCAACGTTGGAGCACGCTGCTCTGGAATTTAAAGATTTATTTTCAGAACAGCACCTCAGAGCTCACATGTGCTTATTATATCTCTGGTACTATCTATGGCGGAACAGCTCAAATCCAACACACCAGAGAAACAGAGCTGACTTGCACAGAAGAAACTGGGCCAATCTTAACATGCGCTCAGCCAAGCTCCACTGTTGGAGAATCAAGTGGAAACACAGGAGAGAAGAGGCAGAGCTTCCACCCATCCAGGAAGCCCTCCATCTGCCTAATGTCAAGTCTTCCCCTAATGTTTATGCATTGCTGAAAGTCCTATGTATTCTTGCTGTGATGAAGATTGAGAATGAACACTGTGAAAATAGACGAAGGCATCTCAAAGCACAGCTGAGGAACCCTTTGACAGACCAAAGGTTAAATAATTTGGTTTTGCTTAACATAAATTTTGATATAAAACATGAGCTGAATTTAATGGTAGATGTATGTATCATTTTCTACAAGTCAGAGCTTCCTACAGATGATTCAGAAACCATTGAAAATAAGAGAATGTTTTAAATAGGTTTTCTACTATATTTGATATTTGGAAGAAAAACTGAAAGATGTACGTAGGTCACAACCACTATCTTTGCCTATAGGCCTCCGATTGACTCCATTAGCCATTGATAATCCACCTGTTCAAACAACTGCTGTTTGAACACTCACACTTTGAAGACTTACCTGTCTGTTTTCCCAGAAGATAGCACTGAAAGTGCTGCATTTCATTTCTTCATACCCTGGTTCCTGCACTCTGGAATTGCTTAAAAGTCATTTTAGACATAGCATTTAGTCTCATTGTGAATCCGGTTATACTGAGTTACCAATACTTTGAAGGAATAAATTTGGGGGAGATGTGGGAGGAAGAAATACATTTTTATATAGTGTTACAATGAATCTTATAAGTGACATTTCTCTCCCCCTCCCCCCCCTTTTTTAGATACTTGCCTCTGAGAAATGACCTTTCTCTAGCAGGACTTTTTTTTTTGAGGCAGAGTCTCACTTTGTTGCCCAGGCTAGAGTGAGTGCTGTGGTGTCTGCCTAGCTCACAGCAACCTCAAACTCCTGGGCTCAGGAGATCCTGCTGCCTCAGCCTCCTGAGTAAGTGGGACTACAGGCATGCACCACCATGCCCGGCTAATTTTTTCTCTCTATATTAGTTAGCCAATTAATTTCTTTCTATTTTTAGTAGAGACAGGGTCTCACTCTTGCTCAGGCTGGTTTCGAACTCCTCACCTTGAGCGATCCACCCGCCTCGGCCTCCCAGAATGCTAGGATTACAGGTGTGAGCCACCACGCCCGGCCCTCTAGTAGGACTTTTAAGTATACTGTTAAAAATCTATAATGCACAGTTAAGGGAATTGCCAGAGTGAAAGAAACTGTGGGCTCCCTAACAAACAAGGGTGTCAGTGTAGGTTTGGTCTTCATCAAATGAACCTAAAGGAAGAAGTGTGAAGGGAAGAGTCTGGAATTGTTGTTCCACTTCTCTACTTGCTGTTTACATTCCTTTGTTGAGACTACATCTTCCTGCATCATAAGTTTTTTTTTATCAGATATATGTTTTTTTGTTTGTTTTGGTTTGGTTTTTTTGAGAGAGAGTCTCGTCTATCAGCCTGGCTAGAGTGCAGTGATCATCATAGCTCACTGCAACCTCAAACTCCTGGCTTAAGCAATCCTCCTGCCTCAGTCTCCCAAGTAGCTGGGACTACAGGTACTCACCACCACACCTGGCTAATTATTCTATTTTTAGTAGAGATGGGGTATCTCTCTTGTTCTGTCTGGTCTCAAACTCCTGAGCTCAAGCAATCCTCCTGCCTCGGCCTCCTGAGTGCTAGGATTACAGGTGTGAGCCATAGTGCCTAGCCAACTTTTTTATCAGGCATATGTTTAACAACTTTAGTTTCATGGTCAATACAGAATCTGAAGCCCTGGATACTGACAACTGATGTGTCTGTTTTCTTCTGTCTTTTTTCATGACTATATCTACTTCCTCATCTAGATGTAAAATCTGAAATTTAAAATCTGAAAAACATACTAAAATAAGTGTTTTGTGGCTCATCTACAAGTAACCTAAAAATATGGCTGTTATTTTTGAGAAATATCAATTTGTACAGCTTATTTCAACCCAAATAAAATGTGAATTAAAAATTTTTTTTGTTTTAAAATTTTATTTTTAAAAAAATTTCTCCATTGGTCTCTAATATTAGAGTTGCTATTAAGAAGTCAGATACCACTGAGATTCTTTAACCTTTCTGGTGATTATATTTTCCACTCTGCAAGGTTCTTTCTATCTCCAATGTTCTGAAAGTTTATAATATGCTTTGCTGTGAATCTTTTTTTGATCCATTGTGTTGGCTTCTCAATGGGTCTTTTCAAATTGGAAATTCATGTCTTTCATTTCTGTGAAATATTTCTTAACTATCAAACAATTTCTCCTCCACAGTTTTCTGTTCTCTCTTTTGGGAGCTATATAGATGTTGTATCTCCTGTATTGGCCTACTAATTTCTTTACTTTTATTTCTTATTTTCTATCTCTGACTTTTTATCCTGTTTTCTTAGATTTCTTCTGTTTCTACTGAATTTTTAATTTCTGCTTGCATATTTTTGTTTTCTCAGAGTGTCTTTTTTGAGATTTTTCTTTTCTAATAAGCATTTAGTGCTATAAATATCCTTCCAACACTGTTTTAGATGTGTACTACATAGTTTGATATGTTATATCATCATTTAAATTCAGTTGATAATGATTTCTAATGTCTTTCTGATTTTTTTCTTTGACCCATGCATTATTTAGAAGTGTGATACTTACTTTTTAAATATCTAAGATTTTTTTCAGATATATTTCTGGCATTGATTTCTAGTTTAACTTCTCGTGGGGAAAGAAATACTTTGCATTATTTCAGTTTGTTTATATTTATTGAGATTTGTGTTATGGTCCAGAAAATAGTGCATCTTGGTGAATGTCCTCTATATATTTGAAAAGAATGTAAATTCTGCTGCTGGGTAGAATGTTCTATGAATGACAATTAGATCAAATTTGTTAATATTTTTTAAGTTTTTTATACCTTGCTGCTTTTTTCTACTTGTTCTCTCAATTTCTGAGAGAGGAGTGATGAAATCTTCAAACATAGTTGTGGATTCATCTATGTCTTTCAGTTCTATCAGTTTTTCTTCCTGTATTTTGAAGCTTTATTATTAGCTACATACACATGTTATGCCCTCTTGATAAATTGACTCTTTTGTCATTATGAAATGTCTCCCCCCCTTTTTTTTTTTTTTTTTTTTGAGACAGAGTCTCACTTTGTTGCCTGGCTAGAGTGCCATGGTGTCAGCCTAACTCACAGCAACCTCAAACTCCTGGGCTCAAGCAATCCTACTGCCTCAGCCTCCCGGGTAGCTGGGACTACAGGCATGCGCCACCATGCCCGGCTAATTTTTTCTACATATATTTTTAGTTTGCCAATTAATTTGTTTCTATTTTTAGTAGAGACAGGGTCTCGCTCTTGCTCAAGCTGGTTTTGAACTCCTGACTTTGAGTGATCCACCTGCCTCAACCTCCCAGAGAAATGTCCCCTTTTATTCTTGGCAATATTCCTTGTTCTGAAAAATGTAGTTTCCTCTCATGGAGCATATTTATAATATCTGTTTTAATGACCTCAAATGCAAATTCCATTATCTCTGTCACTTCTAAATTTGTTTCTATTGACCAGGTTTTGTTTTCCTGGTTATGAGCCATACTTTTATGCTTCTTTGCAGGTGTGCAAACTTTTTATTTTATGCCAAACATCTTATAATTTAAATTGTTGGTGCTAGATTTCATTTATTCCTTTAAAGAGTTGAACTTGGAATCAGTTTGATTCTTTTGAAGCTTCCTTTTTGTTAGACTGGGTACAAAGCAACCTTTAATCTAAAGCTAATTTATCTCTACTACTAAGGTGATAATCTTCTGAGGACTCTACCTGGTGTGCATTATGTACACTGTGTATTATGTGCGCTCCAGCACGTAAGAACATGAAATATTCCTAGCCCCGTGTCAGTTCTGGAAAGATTATGGCTACTGCTCTCTTGTGATTCTTTCCCGGGCCTTAAGTAGTTTCCTCTAACACATGCATAGACCAGTACTCAACTAAAGACTTGAGGGGTTCCTCTGCAGGTCTCTAGAGCTTGCTCTCTGTGCAGCATTCTTTCTAGTGTTCTGCCCCACAGATGCTAGCCTCCTTGGCCTTCCTAACTCTGTGAGGCTTCCAGGCTCTGGATTCTCTGAACCTGTGCTAGAGCCTGGAAACTGCCTTCTGGAAGTATGTGCTAAGGCAATAGCAGCCTTCCTTTTTTTCACTTGTCTCAGGTATTGCAGTTCTGCACTGCCTCTTGTCCAATGTCTGCAAACCATTGAGAGATGCCCAAGACAGAAACCACAGTCTTTTTTAACCTAATCCCAGAAGTGATGTGCCATTACTTCCATCACAAGCTATTATTCACAGAAACCAACTGATTTAATACAGTTACCAGATTTAACAAATAAAACATAGTATTCCCAGTTAAATTTCATTTTCAAATAAGCAACAAATTATTTTTTAGTACAAGTATATTTCGTGCAATATTTGAGACATCACAAAACTATGTGTTGTTTATCTGAAATTCAAATTTAACTAGGCATCTTATATTTTATCTTGCATCCCTACCCTGGTACAATGTAGGAGGGGGATGATACAGGGTGTGAAAATCAGGAGCAGAAATCACTGGGGGCCACGGTGGAGGCTCGTGCCATGGCCAAGTCTTCCGTTACAGCTACTGAAATTTTTTTACTGGTCAATTTCATATAATTACTCTTTCAGGAAAATCAAGTCAAGTTACAAACAAAAGAATCTAATTATCGTTTTTGTTGGGATTTCATTGAATTGATAGATGAATGTAGAGAAAATGGATATAAAATGGAATCTTCTGATTAATCATTTTAAGTCCTCTATTAAGTTTTATACTACATACTTCCTTTAGGGTTTGTTGTTATTGTTGTTTTGATTTGCGATTAAAATAATTTTACCCGTGATATTTTTAAACTGGTTTTGTTGGAATATAAAAATACTATCAATTTTTACATATTAATCTTGCCATGCTGCCTTAATGAATGCTCCTATTATTTCTAATTAACTTTTAAGTTGATTCCCTTAGGCTTTCCAGGTATATGAATGATAATGTTATCTGCAAATAATGACAATTTCGCCACCTCCTTTTCAATATTTAAGCCTCTTTTGTTCTCTTGACTGATTATTACGCTATCAAGCAGATATCATTTTTATGAAAAAAACTGGGACTAGGACAAAATGTTTTGAATTGGTGGAAAATAATAAATAGGACAACTATTTTCTTTTTTTACAGCAATCTCTTTCTGACCAAAGGAAAACTATTTCACACGTTTTGTTATTTAGATTGGGGTATAACTGTGGTATGTTTCCAAACTACCCTCCCCCAAAGCTTTGAACCCAAACTTTCTGCTTAAAAAGCCTCCCAGAAATCGTAGATTGTTTGAATAACCCATATCTGCATTGTTTTGCAAGAATTTCCAACAGAGCCCAGACTCCAGGTACAGCCCAACTTTTTCCTTACTTAGCATTTCAGGCGAAAGTTCAAGGGGGACTTTTCACAGGGCTTCAAACATATCATTTTCCCAAAGAGTTTATTAAATAATAAGCTTTGGATCAGGAAAACAAGAATCACACATAAAGATAAATAAGGACGAGTCCTCTGCAAATCTAGAGAACAGGCGGCCAGCACGAAAACAACATAGCCCGTGGGAGTTAGGAAAAAGGAGTTAGAGGCTCAGCTTTCAGAGGAATGCGCAGCCTTCGCCAGGCCTTGGCTCCCACTCTTCAACCACATTGTGTCAACGCTCTTGAGCAGCGGGAGTGTCAGATTTTTCGCATGGGAAATGATTAGGGGTAGCAATCTGGTGGAAAGGGGAAGGACTTGTCTCAAGGCTACAGTAAGCACACTGTTTTTACTTAGAGTGCATGTTACCCGACAGTAAAAATAATGTGTGTTTGCTAAATATGCTTTTATGTATAATCATAAACGTAAACATTTTTTCCCCAAATTTTTTTCTGACTGTAAACCTTTGGATTGAAAAAGTTCAATGATTAACCAAAATTCAGGATAGTGGTTACCTCCGGGGAGAAAGACGAGGAACTCAAAGGTTTTAAATGTATTAGTGAATTCTTTTTCTCAAGTGACCTAAGAGATAAATAAGTATTTATTTTTATTCTTCTTCTTCAAATTGAATATATATTAATACAAAATATTTTTGCATGTATGATAGATATCACAATAAATGGAAAATAGATGAACTTCATTCATTCTTCTTCTGTATTAGTTATTTTTTTTATTTTAGCGAATTATGGGGGTACAAGTGTTAAGGTTATGTATATTGCCCATGCCCCCCTCTCCCCTCAAGTCAGAGCTTCAAGCATGTCCATCCCCCAAACACTGTATTAGTTATAATAACACAAGCCAGAAACCTGGGAGTCACCCAGTCACCAACCAAATCCAATTAATTACTACTTTCTACTTCTGCCTACTTCCATGGTTTCACCCTGGCTCAACCCATCTTGACTCACCTGAACCACTAAAATCCCTTCATCTCCCTTAGACCCCTGCTCTAATTCAATCCCAACGTGGCAGCCTGGCACGGTGGCTTGGGCCTGTAATCTTAGCACTCTGCGAGGCCAAGGTGGGAGGATCACTTGAGGTCAGGAATTTGAGAGTTCGAGACCAGCCTGAGAATGAGTGAGATCCCGTCTCTACTAAAAATAGAAAGAAATTAGCTGAACAACTAAAAATATATAGAAAAAACTACCCGGGCATGGTGGCACATGCCTGTAGTCCCAGCTACTCAGGAGGCTGAGGCAGGAGGATTGCTTGAGCCCAGGAGTTTGAGGCTGCTGTGAGCTAGGCTGACGCCACAGCACTCTAGCTCAGGCAACACAGTGAGACTCTGTCTCAAGAAAAAAAAAAATCCTAACATGGCACCACAGCCAAGGACAACATTTTTTTTTTTTTTTTTTTTTTTTTAGACAGAGCCTCCCTCGGTTGCCCCAGGTGGAATGCTGTGGCATCATCATAGCTCAGAGCAACCTCAAACTCCTAGGCTCAAGGGATCAGATCCTCCTGCCTCAGTTTCCCAAGTAGTTGGGACTACAGGTGCGAGCCATGATGCCTGGATAACTTTTCTATTTTTAGTAGAGATATAGAGAGTGGGTCTCACTCTTGCTCAGGCTGGTCTCGAACTCTCAAACTCCTAAGCTCAAGGGATTCTCCCACCTGGGCCTACCAAAGTACCAGGGTTAGAGGTATGAGCCACCAAGCCTGGCCCAAGGAAAACACTTTTAAATGTGATTAACCTTATCTCTCTTCAGCTTGAATCTATCTCCCCACTCCCTTGCTATCACAAGCAACAGAGAGATGGGTAAGTTGCCCAAGGCCACACAGCCAGGAAATGGCAGAGGCAGGGTTCAAAATCTGCTAGTCTTACTTGTGAGTCCACTTGTGTTATCCATCCACTATCCCACGGTAGGTGACACTGGGAAAGATTTAGCATTGGCTAGCATAGGGTAATCTCTAGATAAGAACAGATTTATCGGCGGCGCGGTGGCTCAAGCCTGTAATCCTAGCTCTCTGGGAGGCAGAGGTGGGCGGATCGTTTGAGCTCAGGAGTTGGAGACCAGCCTGAGCAAGAGCGAGACCCCATCTCTACTATAAATACAAAGAAATTAATTGGCCAACTAAAATATATATAGAAAAAATTAGCCGGGCATGGTGGCTACATGCCTGCAGTCCCAGCTACTTGGGAGGCTGAGGCAGCAGGATTGCTTGAGCCCAGGAGTTTGAGGTTGCTGTGAGCTAGGCTGACGCCACGGCACTCACTCTAGCCTGGGCAATAAAGTGAAACTCTGTCTCAAAAAAAAAAAAAAAAAAGAACAAATTTATCTCTCCTCCAATCACTACCTCACCTCCTTTATCTGCCTAACTTCCAGTTACCTTTGACTCTGAACTCAAACCACACTTTCCAAAAAACGCCTTCCTAAACTCCATGCCCTATGACAGCAAGTCCCCAGTATTTGTCCTCCCAGTACTTTGTACGTTCCCGATAACATCTGTCCTCCAATAGATTGTGACCTCCACAAGGACAGGGACCTGTTTTGCCCACCATCATAACGAACATCGCACACCCTTGCCTGCTCTGGTTCCTCTCCATGCCCAATCCTCAGCAAAAGTCACCACCAACCAGACCTCTCATCTTGCATTCCAACAAGCTATCTGGTCTGCTGACCCCACCCGCAGGGCTGTATGCGAGGCAGGTGGGGTTGGGGACAGAAACCAGCCGTGGCCCATCAAACCTGAGATGGCCTGCTCCATGGACAAGACCTGGTGCCTGGGTGGGAATGACAGAGATGTTGGGTACTCAAGACCTCAATCCCTTGGGGCCAAGGAATGGGTCACAGATAAATCCCCTCTGCCCCTGTTTTTTAAATCATGCCCACTCCCCTCCCTTGGAGCTTGGGTGGAGGGTGCCTGCATGTCCACCTCTGGTACACTGGGGCCACTAGCAACACAGACCAAGGCAGCCAAGCAGAATGGGATCAGGATAGGGTTAGGAGGGTGGAGGCAGGCACAGCCGAGGCTGTGAGGCTTCCCCAGTGGCCCAGAATAAGCTCGAGCCTGCAGAGGGCCAGCCCCGATCCTTGGCAGCACTGAGCACATTCAGAATTTTTGTACATGACCTTTCTCTGCTCCATAATAGAGGCAGGGTGCCGTCATGCACCTCTGAATCCTTAATGTCCAGCAGACAGCATGACCAAGGGTATATGTCCAAGGTACAGGAGGTAGGCTAACCCTTGTGAGTCCTTCAGGTGTGACTCAGGCACCTCCTTGGGAAGTCTGTCTTCCCTGACACATCCCTTAGCTGCCTCTGTGCTCCTCACCACGGGTCCCCACAGCCTCGGTGCTCTCTGTAATGTGAGCTCAGAAAACATTTGTTGAAGAACGGAAACTTGCAGGCTGACTCTCCTCTGAGCAGTTGCCAGGTCCAGTAATCTCTGCCTGGAATCCTCTTCCCTCTTCAGTCACCTGCTCAGTTTATTTCAACATGCGAGGGATTACTAGATATCACACTCTCCTAGTGGGCTCCAGGGTCACGTCCTCCAGAAAGCCTTTCTGATCCTCCCCTTTAGTGGCATCTCTTCCCCATGGCCACTGCTCCTAGGGGGACTTCTCAGCCTCTAGACCAAGATGGTCCCTTGAGCACAGAAACTAGACCTGATTAATCTCTCTGGGGCCATCACCTGGCCGTGCTTGGTTTCCTACACCCGACTGGGTTCAGGAAACACCTAGAGAAGGCGCCATCCCTTAGGTGAGACTACCTCTGGAGCAGACAGATCCTGGTTGGGATCTCAGCTCTTTAATTGATAGCCTGGCCAGGTTCTTATCTCACTATTATTAGCTTGCTGGCCGGTAAAATGGTCTGCTGAGTCTAGAAACTCAGCCAGTTCTAAACTACCTGGCTGAGTTACCAGGATAGTCATTCTCCCCTGGGCCCCAAGGACAGGATCGGCTCCTTAGTATCTGGTGCTTGGTTGTCCTGGGATAGGTGGGAGGAGGACAGTCATCCTTATCTGCCTCTGTCTAATGTCCTCCTCAAATCATCTGGAAAATAGAGCCTAAAAACAAGAACTAAATGCTGATGTTTTATTGGGGAGGTGCAAACCCAAGGCATTGGGAATGCGAAACGGAGCAAAGCAAGACTGGGAAGTAATACAGGTGATGTGCTACCAGGCTGGGCCTGGCTTCATGACAAGCCTGGACGAGGCACAGGAGGGGTGTTTGTCATCTACTTGGGAGGTCCCCCGTGGCTGCACTGTTTGGGAGAAACAGTGCTTTGCAGCATTTCATGGGAGGGAAGAAGGGGGAGAAAGACCAATTTAATTAACATTCCCTACTGAACTCCTGATTCTGTCCACCACCCCCTCCTCCCTTTCTCCCCCAAGCCTTCTCCACCTTGGAAAAGAGCAACTGCCATAGCCCAGCTACCTGCCTGCTCCCAAAACTTGGGAGTCACCTTTAATGCATCTGCTCTCTGACTTCCCAGATCCAGACAATGACCTTGTCAATTCTACCTCCAGCCTCTCTTGGATTCACCCACTTCTCCTTCTCCTAGTGTCACCCCCATCCAAGTCAGCTCCCACATAGACAGCTGTGTAGCTTCCTACCTGGTCTGCTTATGTCCACTCTAACTTCTAGCAAATTCCTCAGAGAGACCTGATCACTCTCTTCTGAGCACCTAGTTCTTCATAGCACTTACCAAAATTTAGTTAATATACATGTGTGTATATAGTTATATATCTACTTGTTTTTATGTATGTATTAATATATTTATTTAGTGACTATTTCTTTCCTCAGAATTTAAGCTACATGAAGACAAAGTCCATGTCTGATTTCTTTTTCTTTTTTTTTTTTAATATGAAAGGAGGGGATTGAGAAGTGGAGTTCAAGCAGTTCAATTTCCTTTTTTTTTTTTTTTGAGACAGGGTCTTGCTCTGTCACCTCAGCTAGAGTGCAGTGGTGTCATCATAGCTCACTGCAGCCTCCAACTCCTGGACTCAAGCCATCTTCCTACCTCAGTCTCCTGAGTAGCCGGGACTACAGGTGGAAGCCACCATGCCTGGCTAATTTTTTTTATTTTAGTAGAGACGGGATCTTGCTCTTGCTCAGGCTGGTCTTGAACTCCTGACCTCAAGTGATCCTCCTGCCTCGATCTCCTAGAGTGCTAGGATTACAGGCGTGAGCCACCGCACCTGGCCTGATTTCTTTTTTTAATGGGGTACTCCTGGTGCCTAACACAGCACCCAGCATATAGTAGGCACCAATAAAACTTGAGGGAATGAACGAATGAATGAATGCCTTATAGAATCCCTGCATGACAGAAGTTCTGTGCACAGTAGACAATTATACTCAGAGTCCCTTCTCTTAAAAGTCTTTTTTCCCTCAGAGCTACATGAACCATTTCCTTAGAGAGAATATACTTATTCCTCCAGGCTGATCTCATCGTGACCTTTTAGCAGAGCCTTTTCAGAAGAAATCAGAGTCAGAACTCTGATGGCACCTCACTACTAGATAGAGAGAATCCAGATTAGAAATCTTTTTCTAAAGCTTTGGAAAGATATGAAGGATAAACTAGTTTCAGCTGGCAGAAGTAAAAAAAGAAAGAAAGAAAAAAAGATGAAGGAAAAACTAAAAAAAAAAAAAAAAAAATCTTAGAATTAGAGCCTTTAAGGCATTCCTGCCATCTGGTGGCAATAATCTTAACTGCAGGCAACCAGGAACTCTTACCTCTGCTTTCTATAGGTCTCAATTCTTCTGAAATTTTACAATGATTTTTAAGCTTGGTGTGGGTCTCCTTTGAGTCATCATGTCTTCTATTCTGAAAATGTATGTCTTTCAGTTCTAAAAAAGTTCTTCACATGATTTCTTTTTTTTTTTTTGAGACGGAGTCTCACTTTATTGCCCAGGCTAGAGTGAGTGCTGTGGCGTCAGCCTAGCTCACAGCAACCTCAAACTCCTGGGCTCAAGCAATCCTGCTGCCTCAGCCTCCCAAGTAGCTGGGACTACAGGCATGTGCCACCATGCCCGGCTAATTTTTTCTATATATATTAGTTGGCCAATTAATTTCTTTCTATTTATAGTAGAGATGGGGTCTCGCTCTTGCTCAGGCTGGTCTCGAACTCCTGAGCTCAAATGATCCACCCACCTCAGCCTCCCAGAGAGCTAGGATTACAGGCTTGAGCCACCGCGCCTGGCATGATTTCTTTAATATTTTTCTCCACACCATTTTCTCTTTTCTCTTGTTGGAATTTCTATTATTCAGATGTTAGGTCTCCTGGATTGATCTTTTAACTTGTTTATCTTTATTCTCCCATTCCCCTCGCCCCCGCCATCTTTTTTTTGTACTACCTTTTGAAGGGTGGCGATTTTGGCTCCACCAATATAACCAAAACAACCTGTGGATTAAACAAAGGTAAGTTTATTCTTACCAAAGTAAGGAAGAGCACTAATGACAGAGCCTCCGTAGCCTCTCAGAGGGGGAAGGGAACATTTATGTTTATGAAGTTTGGAAGCCTGGCTTAAGGCAGGTCTTTTCCGTGCTAGGGCTTGGTCAGGGTTGGACAAGGATAACAGTTTAGGGTTAGTGAACACACTAAGAAACGATTCTGAGGTGAGGGGTCCAAAGACTCCTGGGCAGTGAACTGTCGCTCGATGCTATTGATTGGTAAATCGGACAGTTTGATGCTCATTTAAATGTTTTTTCTTTGGGGGGGAGATCTCAGAATAAAGTTTTTTGCATTCTTTCTTGAGAGAGTTCCTGTAATAGCAAAATGATATTGGCAATGAGAATAAAAGAATAAAGTATTGTAAATATAAACAGTAAGCTGTGTGGGTGTACGTGGTTTTAATTTTCAGAGGTCTCCTTGCCGTATTTTCCTTCCCTTCTGTTGAATTTCCTTGTGTGTGTGTGTGTGTGTGTGTGTGTGTGTGTGTGTGTGTGCACGTGACAGGGTCTTGCTCTGTTGTCTGGGCTAGCGTGCAGTGGTGTGATCACTGCAAACTCAAATTCCTGGACTCAAGTTATCCTCCTGCCTCAGTCTCCAGGGTAACTGGGACTACGGGTGGACACCACCATGCCTGGCTAATTTTTCTTTTTCTTTTTTTTTTTTTTTGTAGAGACAGGGTCTCACTCTTGCTCAGGCTGGTCTCAAACTCCTGGCTTCAAGCAATTTTCCTACCTTGGCCTCCCAAAGTGCTAGGATTACAGGTGTGAGCCACTGGTCCTGGCCAAATTTTTTTATTTCTACTGTAGTATTTTCAATTTCCAAGTCTTTTTTCATCTGAAAGTTCTTTTTTAAAGCCTCCTTGCTTTAAGGGGGAGGGAAGATAGAACATCTCTTCTTAGCGACAAGAATAGGTAGTAGGGTTTTTTAAAACATGTTTTCCTGCTAACTTCACTGCCTTTATTGCCTCTGAGTTTCATTTTGTTCATTTTGTCTTTCATGCTGGAGAAATTCTTTGATTGTCTGAAAGTGATCCTTGCCAGTCCATTTATTAACAATGACTAACCACAGGCATAAAGTCAAACAAGACGAATAAGTTCTAGAGATCTGCTGCACAACATTGTTCCTATAGGCAGCAAAAATGAACTGTACACTTAAAAATTAGTTAAGAAGGTAGATCTCACATTAAGTGTTCTTACCAATAAAATAAAATTTGAAGAAAAAAGAACAACGAGACCAACAGTAGGGGTGGGGTAGGCTAGGAGGTTGAGCTGGTCAGTATAGGATGATCTTATCAAGCTTGGAGGGTTTTCCCCTCTTGTGACCTGGACAGCTTTCCCAAAGAGGAAATTTCCAATTGGCTGTGGGTTGAAGAGGATAAGCCTGGTTACAGAATTCTCAGAGCTGAATTGGAAGGGAGCTGGGTTGTCTCTGTGGAATACTGACTTTCATCTAATTCCCATTTTCAATGCAGTATCCCTGTCCTCAGCGATGGCTCATATTTTTACATCACTTTGCCCCTTTCAGAGACGCCTAGTACCTCTAATGCCTAAGCTTTTCTGGGGTTCTGAGAATTGGCTTGCTGTGGGCTTCCCTCATTAATAGTTTAGTGGGTTACCCCTCTGCTAGTTCTGTTTCCCTTCTTCCATCTGCTTTACAACTTCCAAAATGTGGTCACTGTCATTTTCTTACCCAGTTTCTTTGTCCTGGGGGTGGGTTTATGCATTTTGAACATATTTTAGAAGGCTTTGGATAGGCATTAGAGATAAGTGAATGTGCTAATTCAACCACATTTAACTGGGAGGCCCATTATATTCCCAAGGTCCTCTCCAACTTCTAATTCTATGATTTAAATATATTTTAATTAAGGCAAGAGTGAGTACATAATTAGATATGATACTGGAGAGATTACAACTTGGCAATCTCATGCAAATGAGATTGGAAAAAAGAGGTAATTAGCTGTAGCTTTTCAATAATCAGTCTAGGGGAAGCTTCGTGGAAGAGGCAAAAATCTTTTAGGAACTGAAACTGAAGCCTCCCTCCAACCCCTTTCTTAAGAGCAGCAGGGGTGAACCAAAGAGAAGCTGACAAAGCCTGCAGCAGTCTTGATCTTTATCCAGACTGGAAAAAGAAGCAATTTTCAAGATTTAGGTCATGACATGTTATGAGGAAGGTAATGAAAGGAAGTTAATGTAGGAAACTTTGGTATCAACTGTAAGGATAAATTGAAGGAAGAAGAGACAATATTAAGAAACCTGAAAATCCCATAGGGAGAAATTGTAAGTAATGCCGATACGGATAGAAAAAAAGCATGGATAGATATTTAGGTGGTATGATTTTGCATCTTTTAAAGTAATGAATCAAAATTGGTAAATTAGTAAGCATTTACTGAATACCTATAATATGAATGGAGAGGACACAACACTAGATATGATAAATAAGAGAAAAAAGTATTGTGCTCAGGAAGTTAGTGATATTCTTGGATAATTAATATTTTTGATATTACTGGCCAACTTATGACTTGAGAACAATTACAAAGTGATGCAACTAATGAAAAGCAATCCTCCTGCCTCAGCCTCCTGAGTAGCTGGAACTACAGGTGCATGGCACCACGCCTGGCTAATTTTTCTATTTTTAGCAGAGATGGGATCTCGCTCTTGCTCAGGCTGTTCTTAACTCCTGAGCTCAAGTGATCCTCCCGCCTCAGCCTCCCAGAGTGCTAGGATGGCGTAGTGCACACGATCAACACACCCAACTGTTAACAGGAGTTACTGCAGATGACAGTGGTTGAGTATGCTTAAATTAATCTATGTAACACTTTCAGAATAGTACCTGGCACATAGTTAATGTGCATTACATGTTAACTATTATCATTTTTATTTATATACTTTGACACTGAATTATTACAGAAGTTACTTTTTAATTAAAAAACAACATTCACAGAATGAGAAACAGAAAATGACCAAAACATATGAAAAGATACTCAATATCAAAATACAAATTAAAATAACAATATAATTTTCTGCTCATCAGATTAGCAAAAAAAGAATTACAGTATCCATTTTGGTGAATATTTGACAAAAATTGTTGTATACAAGTGGAAGAATCAATTTGTATTATATCTGCAAGGTTTAAAACATATATGTTCTTGATCCAGTAATTCCACTTCTAGAAACTAACCCTAAATAAATAATTGCAATGTTTACAGGGTACTATGTATAGGGATGTTCACTATGGCAGTGAAAACCTGAAAACAACCCAAATGTCTATTAATGAATGAAATTAAGGCATGCAGAACATTATGCAATTACTAAAAAGAATAAGATAGACCTATATGTATCAACGTGGAGGATTCCATAAGATACTAAGTGAAAAGAGTAAGCTGTGTCCCTGTGCCAGTTATCCATTTATAACACCAGGGCTCCAAATCTACCCTTCATTGCCCTGTTTTGTGTTACTGCATATTCCAGCGCTTCCCTTTGCCAGCTGATACGATGTTAAGCTTTACCAGTAGAGGGCACTAAAGGAACGGAAGGATTCTCTCCTGGTTCCAGCGTTTATTCTTTCTTTCTCTCTTTTCTTTCTCTTTATTTTCTCACCCCTCTCTCTTTCTTTTCCTTCCCCTTCTCTCTCTCTCTCTCTCCCTCTCCCCCTCCCCTCCCCTCCCCTACCCCTCCCTCCCTTTCTTCCATTGAGGGACACCCAGTGCTGCTCACCTACCGCGGAGTTTCTACAGCATCGCGCCTGGGCATC
>VSMD01015305.1:0-37059 GCA_008750895.1 Mirza zaza | reverse complement strand
CTGGCCTCCTGCCTCTCAGCTCAGTGCCCAACTACCTGCTGCTTCCCACAAAGGGCAATGCAGGGGGTACCTGGATATGTTTGGGCAACAATTCCAGGGAAGCATCCCATAATATGAATCATTAAGATAATGAAAAGCTATAGTTATTGAGGACTCACTCTGCACCTGACATAATGCTAAATACATTACATGGGTTAAATCTTCACAACAACCCTAAGAATTAGAAACTGTTTATATTTTCTTTATTTAACAGAGGGCAAAACTGTGGCTCAGAGAGGGTAAGCAACTTGCCCAAGATCACACAGCCAGGAAGTGACAAAGCCAGGAATGGAACCCAGGTATGTCCTGTCAAACTCCAGTCTTAATTACCATCCTACACCTGTCCACCTGAAAGGCACAGTCCCTACCTGCTTCCCCTCACCCTTATAACACCCTAACACGCCACTCCCTCACCCAAAGCAACTCTACCCAAGTCTATCTCAACTACAGAAAAGTGTTTAGAACTGATCTGCCTCATAGTTTGATTAAACTCCACTTGAAAAAGAAAAACAACACCTCTTTGGTTTTCAGCTGAAAGACATTTAACAGCCTTCTCCCCTCAGGGTGGTGAATTCCAGCACCCAAGGAACACATTATGGAAACTGCCAGGTAGTGGGGGCTCCTGGGGATTGGTGACAGCTGGAGGGACCCACTGTGCATCAGCCCAGACAGAGCAACACAGCCGAGAGACCAGTTTTCAAGTCTCTCCTTGGAGCACCTCGCAAATGATCTCATGCAACCTCACAAGCTGCCCAAAGCCACGCAGCTAGCAGGGGGGTGCTGGTGAGATCCTGTAAGTGGAAGGGTGGGTTTAGCTCAGCTGGGGGGAGCTGTGGAGGCAGGTGGCTATGGAGGCAGGAAGAGGTAGCAGGGAGGCTACCTCTATCACCTTCCTTTCTCCATAGAGCCCAAGGGCCCCAGGCTTACCAGGGCCAGAACTACTTATTTTGTAACTAAGAAGGCAACAGGGGAGGCTGGTCAGCTGCCTGGATTTGAAGCCTGCACCCTAGTTCCTAGGAACTCTGGGCAAGTGCTTCACACGGTTGTTAAGAGGATTAAATGAGCTAATACACGAAATTACAAGAGTACCTGGCACCTCGTTCAGGGCTCTCCAAAGCTAACCATCTTATATTATCATCAACAGGAAGTGTTAAACTGTTAACAATGGGAGGGGACTGGGCAGAGAGAGAAGAAAACTTACTTTTTATCTTCTGCCCTATTTATTGATTGATTTATCCATTTTTATATGATATGTATATTACTTTTTTCTTTTTTAAATAGAAAAAATATTCTTTTTCTCTTCTTTTTTCTTTCAGCAAAATCAAGTATTATATTACTTTTCTAATTTTAAAAAAAAACCTAGTTTAAAATTTAAACATTAACAAACACAGAAAAAGAATTCTCTGAAAGCTTTCCGCATTTCCTGGCATTTCACATTCCTCCAAGTAGATAAAGAAGGGTGTTGCCACTGTGAGCCAGGAGGTGCCACATAACTGATTCACTCATTTATTTTACAAATATTAATGGAGTACCAGGCACTGTTTCAGCTGCTGGGGATTTAGCAGGGAACAAAACAGACAATTTCCACCCTTCTGGAATTTCCATTCTATCTAATCTTAACTAAACCCCTCTGCAGTGCTCAGGGATGAACATTTTACAGACAAGCAGGATGAGGTGGCCCAGTGAGGGGAAGTCACTTGCCCAGTCCCTACAGCTGGGAGCAAGGCTATGATCTTCAGAACTGGGGCTATTTTGACCACTGCCCAGGAAGGTAACCCTGTGGATGGCATGTTTGGAGCTGGGATGTCTTCCCCGAGAGGACAGAAGCACTATGAATGAGGAGGTCCGGACATCCAGGCTCAAAGCTTCGCTCTACATTACTGGTGGCACCCGTGGCGGGGAAGACGCATGGATGCAGCCAGGAGTGGAGACCCAGGGCCAGGGGTCCAGCACCAGCGAGGCTCAGGCTGCCCCAGCTCACACACAGGCCTGGGTCCTACCACGGAGTTCCCCACGCACCTCTCCCTAGATGAGAGGAGCACAGCTTCAGCCCCTACCTAGTGCTGGGGGCTCCCGGGCAGGCAGGAGAACCCGGCCTCTCCTTAACCACCCTCCCTAATGAGTGCAATTGCTGGGCCTGACTTGAAGGGGCAGAGCTGTCTCCCCTCAATCTCCAAATTCACTTCTCTGGCCTCCCCGAGGCAAGGACCCCCGTTCCCTATGCTGGAGCTAGGTAGGCACAATGTCCTCAGATGTACCGACCCTCCCAGTATCCCCCGCCCCCACTAGTGCCAGCCCTGGCAGAGGAGCTGCTCTGGTGGACCTGATGACTGATGGAACACCCACGGCCACAGGGCCAGACCAAAGCTGGGAGGGTGGTCCACGCTGGGTCAGGCTGTCCCAGGACTGGCAGCTCCTTGTGGCCATCTACAGGGAAGTCCTGCATCCCCAGGACTGCCCGGTTAGTCGGGAGGGCGGAGGGAGGGAGGAACAGCACAAAGGAGGGTCGAAGGGTTTCGGAGTCTTAGACCCCAGCGCACACGGATGAACATGGACCAGAAATGGTCAGGGATCTAGAGACACGCCAAAGAGAAACCCAGAAAGACACACGCAGGAGCAGAGACTTTGTGAGAAACACTCACATAGGGGCGGAGACCAGAGACCCAAGCGAACGAGCGATCTAGAGGGAAACCCACGGCAGGGACCTCAGGGGATCCACAGATCGGCCCCAGACACACCCCCGGTCCCAGAGAGCCACAGTCCCACGGCGCATCCCGCGACAGGCGGCCACTCGCACAGTGTGAGCAGGACGCGTGGAGCCCCAGGCGCCCGGCGGGCCGGGCACTCGCGCACAGGACGCACTCGGGGACCTGCGGAGCGCCGGGCAGAGCGGGGAGAAGCGCACACAAAGAGACAGCCCGGCCAGCAGGAGCAGGCTCCGCCCGTCCGCTCCGAGACTCCAGGCCACCCCCCACCCGGGCACTCGCGCCAGACACACACGCGGAGACACACGCCCCACCCGCACGCCCCGGGACCGCGCCCCGCGCGCCCCACCCTGCCCCGACCGCCGGCGCGCGGCGCTCACCAGCTGCAGGCAGCAGAAGGCGACCAGCGTGCAGCGCCCGCTGCACTTGCCCATGGCTCCGGCGGCCGCAGGGGCAGCCCGCCGCGGCGACCTCTGGCTCGGCGGCCGCCGCCTCCTCCGCGCCGCGCGGGCTCCGCGTCCTCCCCGCTGGGCGTCCCGGGCGGCGGGGCCGGGCGCCTAGGGCCGGGCCCGGGAGCGTCGGGTCCCCAGGGCTGGGGCCGGCCGCCCGCGCTCCGAGTCCATGGTCCGTGCGCAGCGCTGGCTCGCCGCGCCGCGCCTCCTTTGTCTGGCGGGCCGGCCGACGGGCGCGCCTCCTGCCCCGGGGCGGCCGGCGGGGAGCGCGGGGCGGGAGCGCAGGCTCCGAGCGCGGCGCGGCGCACAGCAGCTCTGCCCAGCTGGGGCAGCCGCCCGGGCGCTCGGCCGCCGCAGCTTCCCGGCCCCACCACGTGGCTCCGCGGCCGCCACCGAGAGCAGGGAGGGGAGGGGAGAGGAGGGCTGGGGCGGGGCAGTCGCGGGAGGGGAGGGGAGATGGGGTGAGGAGGTGGAGGGTGGAGGAGAGGCAGGGAGTGCAGTGGGAATGCCGGCTTGGAGTTGCCAGCCCTGGGACAAATCCCGACTTCGCCGCTCACTTGCTGTGTGACCTTGGGCGAATCGCGTCACCTCTCTGGGCCTCAGTTTTCTCATGAACAGAGTAGGAACAATAGTGTCTCCTTAGTGTTGCGGCGAAGATGAGATGCAGTCCTGCGAATTAAGCACTTAACCCTGTGCCTGGCCTGCCGAGGGTGCTGGAGCAGTCCTTGGTCCACCTGTCTCCAGGGCCCCAGGGTTCCAACCTGGACCTCCCTTTGCATTTCCATTCCCAGATCTACTCTCAGCCCAGCCTCCCTCCTGAGTGTCTGGCCACGTTTTCCTCCTTCCCTCTTTCCTTCTACTGGCATTTATTGAGCCCTGACTGCATACACACTCCCCAGGGGCCCTGGGAGCCAGAGAGGAGACAGGCGGCACTGTTCCAGATCTATGGAGTTTCACAGTCTGGGGGAACAGAAGGCTCCCAAGAGCATGCAGGGAGATGGATGATGGCAGTGTCTGCCCAGGGGACCGTGGGCAGCCCCTAAACTGTGCTGCAGTGGGGAGGCAGTCAGAAAAGTTTTGCCAGCAAGAGACTGCTTTTACAAGCCACCGGAAAACTCTCAAACTGGACACATGCCAAATCTCTTTAGTCTTCCCCACATTCCTGACTTCCTATACCCACCTTGGTGATTAGCATCGGGCAAGTGGAAATCCCTAGGTCATCCCCAGGCTCCCCTGCAATGACAACTGGTCTGTCATTAAATTCAGTAAACTGTACTTTCCAACTAATATTTATGAAATACCTACCATGTTCCAGGTTCTCCGCTGGAATAAGAGAATGAACCAAAGTCTCTGCCCTCACTGGGCACACAGTCTAGAGAGGGATTGTCATTAAAACAAGCAAATATACAAATAAGCACATAATAAAAGTTCTTAGGAGTACTTTAAAAGATAATGAAGAGTAAAAGAGGCTGGGTGCAGTGGCTCACGCCTATAATCCTAGCACTCTGGGAGGCGGAGGCGGGCAGATCACTCAAGGTCAGGAGTTCAAGAACAGCCTGAGCAAGAGCGAGACCCCGTCTCTACTATAAATAGAAACAAATTAATTGGCCAACTAATATATACAGAAAAAATTAGCCAGGCATGGTGGCGCATGCCTGTAGTCCCAGCTACTCGGGAGGCTGAGGCAGGAGGATTGCTTGAGCCCAGGAGTTTGAGGTTGCTGTGAGCTAGGCTGACACCACAGCACTCACTCTAGCCTGAGCAACAAAGTGAAACTCTGTCTCAAAAAAAAAAAAGAGTAAAAGAGAGAATAAAGTGGTCATAATTTAGGTTTGGAGACCAGGACACGCCCCCTTGAGGAAATGACATTGGTACAGAGAACAATAGGAGAGGAGGGGAAGCAGAGGCATGAAGAGTGTGCTGGTGGGAGACACAGAGGTTTCTTGTTCTTTTCTTTCCTCTCCACTCTCACTAGCCCTCTTGATGTATGATATAATGTAGGTTAAAACTCACAGTTCTGGACTCCAACAACCTGAGTTCTAATTCCAACATTGTCACGTGTTTGTTGCTCACATAGTAAGCACTCAAATGCATCATTATCTTCTTCCAGGACTGGCTACATAATTTGTGGGGCCCAGTGCAAAAGGAAAAGGCAAAGCTCCTTGTCAAAAATTAAGAATTTCTTCAAGGTGGCAACATAGCGGAGCATTAAACTAAGAACACAGAGACCCCCGCGTGTACAGAGGTCCCATGCCTGCGAAGCCAGCCATGTCTTCTCCCTGGACTATCAAGATGGTCTCTTCACAAGTCTCCCCCCTCCACCCATTGGCTCAGAATGCCACTTTGTATTTTAAAGCACACAGGATATTTTCAGAGTTGAATATCCTCCACGTGCTGAGGTTTTCACTTGGAATAATAAACTGAGGTAACAGTGGGAACTTTTCTCAGCCATGCTTGGCATATAACAGCTGTGTCCAACCAAGTTCCATGAGTAGACAGGCTTCCAGGAGTCTGTGAAGTCCCCAAAATAATATGCAAAGTGTCATGTGAGCAGATGTGCCTGTTTCTGGGAAGAGGGTCCACAGCTTTCATCAGATTCTCCGGAGAGTCCATTTCCCACAAAAGAATAAGGCTCAGCCCAGATGTAACGTTCACTAACAGACCCCCTGCAAGGCCTCTTTCTGGATAGAATCTCTGCCAGTTCCCTCTGCGGAGCTAACAATGCAATTCAATAAAAATATAATAATAATAGCTACCAGGTATTGAGTGCTTACTCTGAGCCAGGCTCTTGACATACATTATCTCACGTAATCCTTATAAAAACAATGGATTCTGCTGAGGCTGTGACCAGTCCTGCGAGGCTCTTGACTATGTCATGTCATGCCGGTAACATCCTGTTTCAAGGCCAGGCTGATTCACCCGAAAGTCTGTCCTATGGGACCAGGGATGTCCTGTCTGGCCTTAGCAGAACTATCCTCTGCCCCTGGGTCATTCCCACTGGGCTCAAGTCCTAGGGTGAAGAATTCACGCACGCACCATGCTGTCTCACACTTCCATGCTTCCAGCATGCTGTTCTTTCTGACTGGAATGCATTTCCCATCCAAATTCGCAGCCTGCAGAACTTCCATTCATCTTTCAAATCTCTGCTCAGCTGTCACTCCCTGGGGAGGCCTTTCTTGACACTCTGCAACCTGGGGGAGGTGGGTCTCCTTTTGGTTCACACGCAGCCTATGTTACCTCTGTGGATAGCTTTCAGTAGGATTTGCTGTACTTGTATGACTTTGTTTCTTTCAATGGAGTTCTAAGAGGATGGTGACTATCTGTGAATTATCTCTATATGCTACAGGGCTTAGGTCTTGGTAGGAATCGGCAAATGCGTGGTGAATAAATGATGGTACAGCCATCATTCCCTTTTCCTGGCTTCAGGGTCCAGCATCTCTTGTGCCCTCTTTACTCCTCAGAAGTCAAGGAGCTTCTATTTATTTTAGTAGAGACGGGGTCTTGCTCTTGCTCAGGCTGGTCCAGAGCTCTTGACCTCAAACAATCCTCCCACCTCGGCCTCCCAGAGTGCTAGGATGACAGGTGTGAGCCACCACCACGCGCGGGGCCAAAAGTCAAGGTTCTAAGGGAGAAAGCAACCCAATCATAGGATCAGATAGAAACATCTCTGCAAGAAGTTGGGGGGGGGGGTAGCAGGGGATGACATCAGGAGGGACTTGGAATAGTCACCATGAAGGATGACTAACCCCTGGACCAGGGAAAGGCTGTGGGCAAATGAAGCAGGATCTAGAAAGAAAGGACAGAGATGATTCAGAGCAAACCCACGCTTCCTGAGTGCGAAGGCAGGATCATGGTCAGCCCTAGACAGAGGCACAGTAGGTGCTGCCGAAGCGATGAGATTTATGGGGTGTTAAGAAGTCCCACTCCCCTTTCTCTCCCCTAAACCAAGGCTAGTCAGTGAATGAATCTCCCAGCGTTAGTCCCTCTGCGGGTTAAAACACAGACGGCTTCTAAGAAAGTTCACTCATAAGATAGCTATGTTAAACCTAATAATTTCCCCTTTTTTCAAGTGAGAGCACTGAACACGCTCACTAATTACAGCCTCTGGGATGTTTTCTAAAACCAACCGATTCTTCACACCAGCTGGGTGGCCAACAGTCCAGTTCAATTCTGACACTAACTACCAGGACCTAGCTTAGACCCCACAGGTTAAGGGCCCCGTCTCACAAGACTGCCCTTAATCCAGATGCCACTCACAAGTCTCCGGCCACCCACTCATACTGCTGACCAAGCGCCTATAAATTGGGGGTCCCACAACCCCCTCCTCAGGTTTGATGACTTGCTAGAATGGCTCACAGAACCCAGGAAGGCACTTTACTTATGTGTTGGGGTTTACTATAACGGATACAAATGAACAGCCAGACAAGGGGGTACATAGGGCAAGGTCTGGAAGAGTTCTAAGCGCAGGGGTTTCTGTCCCCGTGGAGTTGGGGTGCGCCACCCTCCCTGCACTTGGATGTTTTCACAGCCCAGAAGCTCTCTGGACCTCAATGTTCGAGAGTATTCACAGAGCTCAGTCTTTAGCAGCCCCATTCCAGAGTCAGCAGGTGGCTCTGAAAGTTCAAACCTTCTAGTCGCTTGGTCTTTCCAGTGACCAGTCCTATCCCAGGATCTAGGCGCCCCACCTAAGTCGCCTTATTAGGGCAAACTCAGGTGTGATCGAAAGGGGCTTATGAATAAAAAAAGACACTCTTATCACTCAGGAAATTCCAAGCATTTTATAAGTTCCGTGCCAAGAACCAGGGGCAAAGACCAAATATGTTTTGTATTATTCTACGATGACTAACACTTATGAAGAACAATGTGCCAGGCACTGCTCTGAGAAATTTCTATTCATTTCTATTCACTCATTAAACCTCACAACAATCCTTTGAGGTAGGTACTATTATAATCATCTCCATTTAAAATTTTTTTTCTGGCTGGGCGTGGTGGCTCACGCCTGTAATATTAGCACTCGGGGAGGCCGAGGCGGGTGGGGATTGCTGGAGGTCAGGAGTTCGAAACCAGCCTGAGCAAGAGTGAGACCCATCTCTACTAAAAATAGAAAGAAATTAATTGACCAACTAAAAATATACAGAAAAAAATTAGCCGGGCATGGTGGAGCATGCCTATAGTCTCAGCTACTCGGGAGGCTGAGGCAGGAGGATCACGTGAGCCCAGGAGTTTGAGGTTGCTGTGAGCTAGGCTGATGCCACAGCACTCACTCTAGCCTGGGCAATAAAGTGAGACTCTGTCTCAAACAAAAAAAAAGAAAAAAATTTGTTTTCTTTTCTTTTTTTTTTTTGTGAGATGGAGTCTCCCTGTCACCTGGGCTAGAGTGCCGTGGCGTCAACCTAGCTCACAGCAACCTCAAACTCCTGGGCTCAAGCGATCCTCCTGCCTCAGCCTCCTGAGTAGCTGGAATTACAGGTGAGCACCACCATGCCTGGGTAATTTTTTCTATTTTTAGTAGAGACAGGGTCTCACTCTTGCTTAGGCTGGTCTCGAACTCCTGACCTCAAGCGATCCTCCTGCCTCAGCCTCTCAAATAGTTGGCATGCTTATTCTCTTAAACCTAGCAGCTTCACCCACTTGTCTTTCCTTTCTGGCCTCTGGATGGTATCTGAGTTTGTGACTCTTGGGACTGCCCAGAAGCAAAACATATAAACAGATAAATATAAACAGATATTATGGGTGATGCATGGGATGGCAGTAGTGTCTGTGAGGTACAGAACAGCATGGTAGAAAAAATAATGAACTTTGCTTGGGATTAGGTAGTGATGGAAAATTTCAGAGCAAAGACAATGCCTGAAAGACAGGTTGCCAGATGGAAAGGACATGCAGACACAGAAGTGTCTAACTTCCACACATTGCTTTAACCTCTGCCCATACTTTTTTTTTTTTTTTTTTGAAACAGAGTGTCACTTTGTTGCCCAGGCTAGAGTGAGTGCCATGGTGTCAGCCTAGCTCACAGCAACCTTAAACTCCTGGGCTCAAGCGTTCCTCCTGCCTCAGCCTCCCAAGTAGCTGGGACTACAGGCATGCGCCACCATGCCCGGCTAATTTTTTCTATATATATATAAGTTGGCCAATTAATTTCTTTCTATTTATAGTAGAGACGGGGTCTCACTCTTGCTCAGGCTGGTTTCGAACTCCTGACCTCGATCAATCCGCCCGCCTCAGCCTCCCAGAGTGCTAGGATTACAGGCGTGAGCCACCGCGCCTGGCCTGCCCATACTTTTTACTTCCTAATGTCTCCTTCCTGCCACTGCCCCTTTCCAAACAATGTCCTTCAAAATCTCTGGTCCAGAGCAAATCCTCAAAGGAAAAAAAAAGGGATGGCTGAGAGAAAAGGAAGAGGGTAGAAGAGAATGCTTATGAACGGGCAGGGTCCAGGCAGGGATCCCTGAACGGCTCTGACGGCAGAGAAGCGTATGGAGAATTTCTTCTCCTAGTCTGGGCTGTGGGGTCCTGAGTCTCTGGCACGGAATCTGCTGACAGCTGAGACAAATCTCCCTTTCCACCAGCCCTTGGAGGCCACATGGGCTTTCAGCTCAAGTCTGCCCTCAGGCCAGCCAAGCTGGGGACATTGAGAGATGGCAAGAGGGCCTCTCTCTGCACGGCCTCATACTGTGTTGGGCCTTCATTATGCTGCATTGGGCTTGTCCAGGGGCCAGCTGGGGATAAGGGGACAGATGGGGACAGCTCCAGCCTGGCCCCTCTCACAGGGCCCAAATGCCCTGATGAGATTCCCACTCTCTGCTGGCTCCCTGCTCCTTGTCATGTCATTTTCCGCAGGCCCTCACCCAAGTGTCTCTTCTCAGCTAACAGTTGATAGACTCTCAAGATTACCGTCTTAGAGTCTGAGGATAACTGTCATCTTAAAATCATGTTACAATAGAGCAGAAGGGACCACAGAGGACCTCTAATGGAGTGGCTCCCAGATGTTAGCGTAGAGACCTCCTGCATAGAATCAGGGCCCCACACCAGTCCAGCGCAAGCAAAATCTCTGGACGTGGGACCAGCTTAGGGTATTTTTTCTTCTTTTTCTTTTCTTGAGACAGAGTCTCATTCAGTTGTCCCAGGTAGAGTGCAGTGGTGTTATCATAGCTCACAGCAACCTCAAACTCCTGGGCTCACGAGATCCTCCTGGCTCAGCCTCCCAAGTATCTGGGACGACAGGCATGAGCCACCACAACCCAGCTAATTTTTCTATTTTTTGTAGAGATGTGGTCTTGCTATATTGCCCAGGCTGGTCTTGAACTCCTAACCTCAAGCAATTCTCCCGATTTAGCCTCCTAGAGTATTAGGATTACAGGTGTGAGCCACCGTATGCAGCCCAGGTTATGCGTATTGTTAATATACTCCCTAGGGATTGTGATGAGCAGCTCTAATTCTCTGAATCAATCCAACGGGAATTTCTATCAAATGGTCACCCAGCTTCCACTTGCACACCTCCAGAGATGGGGAACTCCCTACCATTCTGTGGACAGCTCTCATTGTTGCTCTTTTTCTGTTTAGTGTAAATCTGCTGCCTTGTAATTCACTTTGCCTTGGCGCTGCACTTTGAGGCATCCCAGAATAAGAGTGTTCTCCTCTTTTCCAAGGTAGCTTTTTAATGTTTGGAGACAATGATCTTTCCTGTCTTCCCTGGGGCCTACAACTGCCCCCACATGACTTCCTGAGGGACCAGCCAGAACCAAAAGCATCCTCAGGTGTGGCTGGCCTGGTGTGCAGAGCACCAAGTGACTGCTGGTGGCTTCCTTTCCACAGGATGAAGCCCAACTGCCAACGTGGCTTTCCAGTCCCTTTGCAATTTGGGTCCAACACTCTCCAAGGCTCCTACTCATCTGTCAGTCGCCCAACATGCTGTCACCGCCATGTGTGTGTTTTTCTGGAACACACCAGCTTTGGCAATCTGTGCTGTTGTCTGTGTTTATTCCACTACCCCGGTGATTTTCACCCCCACTCCCAGCTCCTTCCCTTCTCCACAATTTCTGGTCCTTCATTAAGGTCACCTTAAGTGTTACTTCCTCAGTGAAACTTTGCCTAATTCCTCCCCAGACACTGCCTTCCGGTGTGCAGGTATGCCTTTGACAGCATGGATTATGTTGTATTTGAATTGTTTATTGATATCTGGTCTAAAACGAGTACATGAGAAGACACAAAACACAGGATAAATGTGCTACATCTTCCTAGAGTGCCGATTTTACTTGGTGCTCAGTCATTTATTTATTATTTATTTTTAAAAATTTTCTTTTCAGAGACTGGGTCATGCTCTTGTTCAGGCTAGTCTCAAACTCCTGACTCAAGCGATCCTCCTGCCTTGGCCTCCCAGCGTGCTAGGATTACAGGCATGAGCCACCGCACCCGGCCCAGTACTCAGTAATTTAAAACATTTATTAGCACAAAACAAGCCCAGCTATATTATGAAGCAGCATACAAAACCATATACCTTTAAATAGTCAATTTTACTGGGAAAAGGTAGGGGTACTACTGTACTAAATTAAGAGACACTGGAGAGAATAGCTAAATACATGAAACTTGATTGATTCCAGACTGAAAAATAGCTATAAAAGACACTTTTGCCAGGCGCGGTGGCTCACGCCTGTAATCCTAGCACTCTGGGAGGCCGAGGTGGGTGGATCGCTCAAAGTCAGGAGTTCGAAACCAGCCTGAGCAAGAGCGAGACCCCGTCTCTACCATAAATAGAAAGAAATTAATTGGCCAACTAATATATATAGAAAAAATTAGCCGGGCATGGTGGCGCATGCCTGTAGTCCCAGCTGCTCGGGAGGCTGAGGCAGCAGGATCACTTGAGCCCAGGAGTTTGAGCTTGCTGTGAGCTAGGCTGATGCCATGGCACTCACTCTAGCCTGGGCAACAAAGTGAGACTCTGTCTCAAAAAAAAAAAAAAAAAAAAGACACTTTTGACACTAGTGAAATGTTAATATGATCATTAGATGGTATTATGGAATTGCTGTTAATTTTCTTAGGTGTAGTAATGCTGAGGAAGGAGAATCTTCTTAGGAGATGCTTGCTGGAGTATTTAAGAATATTTGGGATAAAGAATTATGATATATGAGCCAGGCATAGTGGCACGTGCCTGTAGTCGCAGCTGCTTGGGAGGCTCAGGTGGGAGGGTCACTTGAGTCCAGGAGTTTGAGCTCAGCTTGGGCAACATAGTCTCTAAAAATAAAACAAATATTATGAATATGGTGTTGCATCTTTCTTTCTTTTTAAAACTTTTTTCCACCTGAAAGCCTGCTAGACAAAATTTTTCTTCTTTTTTTTTTTTAAGAGATGGGGTCTCGGCCGGGCGAGGTGACTCCTGCCTGTAATCCTAGCACTCTGGGAGGCCGAGGTGGGCAGATCATTCAAGGTCAGGAGTTCGAGACCAGCCTGAGGAAGAGTGAGACCCCCGTCTCTACTAAAAATAGAAAGAAATTAATTGGCCAACTAAAAAATATATAGAAAAAAGTTAGCTGGGCATGGTGGCGCATGCTTGTAGTCCCAGCTACTTGGGAGGCTGAGGCAGAAAGATTGATTGAGCACAGGAGTTTGAGGTTGCTGTGAGCTAGGCTGACACCACGGCACTCTAGCCCGAGCAACAGAGTGAGACTCTGTCTCAAAAAAAAAAAAAAAGAAGGGATGGGATCTCGCTTAGTTGCTGAGGCTGGAGTACAGGGGCACTTTCATAGCTCAATGTAGCCTTGAGCTCCTGGGCTCAAGCAATCCTCCTGTCTCAGCTTCCTGAGTAGCTGGGACTATAGGTGTGCACCATCACACCCAGCTCTGCTAGACAGATTCTAAAAGAGCTAACAGTACATCTTACTTTCCATGATCATTAAAAGTTGTAGGTCAGGGCACGGTGGCTCACACCTCTAATCCTAACACTTTGGGAGGCTGAGGTGGGAGAATCACTTGAGTCTAGGAGTTCAAGACCAGCCTGGACAATATCAAGACTCCATCTCTACAGAAAACAGAAAAATTAGCCAGGTGTGGTAGCACATGCGCCTGTAGTCCCAGCTACCAGGGAGGCTGAGGCAGGAGGATCTCGTGAGCCCAGGAATTTGAGGTTGCACTGAGCTGTGATAACACAACTGCACCCTAGCCAGCATGATGGAGCAAGATCCTGTTTGAGGAAAAAAAAAAGAAAGTTGTAGTATATATGTACATGTGTGAAAGAAAAGACCGTTGAGTTATTAAATCTAAGTGGGATATAGATGTAAATTTTATGTATTAATATAGGTGTTCTTTATATATATATATATATATATTTTTGAGTCAGAGTCTCACTCTGTTGCCTGGGCTAGAGTGCCGTGGCATCAGCCTAGCTCACAGCAACCTCAAACTCCTGGGCTCAAGAGATCCTACTGCCTCAGCCTCCCAGTAGCTGGGACTACAGGTGTGTGCCACCATGCCTGGCTAATTTTTTCTATATATTTTTAGTTGGCCAATTAATTTCTTTGTATTTTTAGTAGAGACAGGGTCTCGCTCTTGCTTAGGCTGGTTTCGATCTCCTGACCTTGAGTGATCTGCCCGCCTTGGCCTCCTAGAGTGCTAGGATTACAGGTGTGAGCCACCGTGCCCAGCCAGTGTTCTGTATATTAATCTTTCAAATTTTGTGTTTGAAAATTTTGAAAATATAAAGTTGGGGGAGGGAGAATTGCAGATTCAAGGTAAGATTATAAGATTAACTTCAGGATTCCCTCCTGCCTCAAGTTCATTCTTCTCTGCCATTAAGGACATTGTATGGAGAGAAGTGTGAGAACTCCTGATTTTTTCCTCACTCCACCATCTGCTCTGCCCCACAACCTCTGCCTGAGTCCCCAAAGAAGAGACAATGGTTCAGTAATTTCTGTATTCTCAGAGGCCAGCACAGTTTTTGTCATAGAAGAGTGTTTAATAAATGCTCCCTGAATGAGCAAAATCACTAACTTGATATGCATGTAGCTTTGGGAAAACTGTTTTCCCTTTACAAAGTGAGGATAGACTAGATGACTTAGGGACTTATAAGGTCTTTTCTCGTTCTAGTACCTTTGGATGCTGTACCTGGGGCTTTGAAGGAAAGTTAGGGACACAAAGTTCCTCAGTTCTACCAGACAGAGATGACCACAGGGGATCCACTCTGCTTTTTGGCCCCACCTTCTTTCTTTCCTTTTTTTTGAGACAGGGTCTCCCTTTGTCATCCCAGCTGGAGTGCAGTAGCATCATCATAGCTCACTGCAACCTCAAACTCCTGGACTCAAGTGATCTTCCTGCTTTAGCTTCCCAAGTAGTTGGGACTGCAGGTGTACACCACCACGCCTGGCTAACTTTTTCTATTTTTAGTAGAAATGGAATCTTGCTTTTGCTCAAGCTAGTCTTGAACTCCTGGCCTCAAGCGATCCTCCTGCCTCAGCCTCCCAGAATGCTAGAGAATTACAGGCATGAGCCACCAAGCCCAGCCTTCCCAATTCTAAATTTAAGCTCAACCAGGGGCTTTGGGAGAAGTGTTCTGAAGCTCACACAGAGCATGTGTCACAGCAGGAGGTTTCCTTGAGAGCCAAAGGATTGAAGGGGAAGTTAACTTGGTTTTATGCTATACTCCTTGCTGTAGTTCTAGCCATGGCCAGCACCAGTGTTCTTAACCTTGATTGCACGTTGGAATCACGTAAGCAGCGTTAAAAACTTTTAATGTGGCTGGACACAGTGGCTCATGTTTGTAATCCCAGCGCTTAGGGGGGCTGAGCCAGGAGGATCGCTTGAGGCCAAGAGTTCAAGACCAGCCTGAGCAAGAGTGAGACCCATCTCTACCAAAAGATACACAAAATTAGCTGGGCATGGTGCTGTCCATCTGTAGTCCCAGCTACTAGGGAGGCTGAGGCAGGAGGATCACTTGAGGCCAGGAGTTTGAGGTTGCTGTGAGCTGGGCTGACATCAGGGCACTATAGCCTGGGCAACAGAGCGACACTCTGTCTCCACAAAAAAAGAAAAAAAAAATTGGTCTAGGGTATGGCTTAAGCATCTGGAACATTTTATTATTTTGTATATATATATTTTTACGAGCAAATACTTTTTAATGTTTTTTACAAACATACTGGAGAATCATGCAATGCTGCCAGCATTGGACGCAATCCTGGGCCACAAGTCTGCACACTCCTTTGCAACCGGTCCTGTAATGGCAGAACCTTTCATCTCGCCTTTATTATTTACCATGACCCCTGCATTATCTTCAAAATAAAGAAACACACCATCTTTTCTCCGGTATGACTTTCGTTGTCGAATTACCACTGCCGGATGTACCTTTTTTCTGAGCTCTGGTTTGCTTTTCTTAACTGTGGCCATCACCATGTCACCCACACCAGCAGCAGGAAGTCTGTTCAGTTGTCCCTTGATCCCCTTCACAGAGATGATATACAGATTTTTGGCTCCTGTGTTGTCAGCACAGTTGATCACGGCTCCTACCGGAAGACCTGGGGAAATGCGGAATTTCGCACAGGAGACCCACCACGTCCTCGCTTTGACACCTTGAATGCCGGAAAAGGAGAGAAAGCTGTATTTTATTTTATGTTATTTTAGACAGGGTCTTGCTCTGTCACCCTGGGTAGAATGGAGTGGCATCATCACAGCTCACTGCAACCTGAAACTCCTGAGCTCAAGCCATCCTCCAGCCTTGGCCTCCCAGCGTGCTAGGATTACAGGCGAGAGCCACCGTGCTGCATCTGGAGTTTTAAAGCTCCTCACGTGATTCTAATGTGAATTCGACTCTAAAAGCCATTAAGGCCTATGCTGTGGTACTGGGGAAAGCTGGATGATCTTGGGCAAGTTACTTCTCTTTGAACCTGTTGCCCCATATGTGAGAATCAAGTGAGATAATCCATGTATAGCACTAAGCCAAAAAGAACAGCTAGTAGTTAAAGACAGTTATTAATGAGTAAACAGGGGAAGACTCTGTGGCTTTCCTAGGGAAGACTGAAATTTTCTGAACCTGTGTAGAGCAATGGTTCTCAAACTTGTATCAGAATCACCTGCAGAACTGGTTCAACACAGATTGCTAAACATTTCGTTTCCCCCAAAGTTTCAGATTCAGTAGTTCTTGGAGGGGCTCTAGAACTTGCACTTCCAGTGAGTTCTCAGGTAATACTGATGCTGCTGGGCCAGGAACCACACTTGGAGAATTACTGCTGCAGAGCACGTTTCTCAACAGCATCACCGATGACGTTTGGGAGCGGTTATTTCTCTGAGCATCTCTGGCGTCCACCCGCTGCATGCCCACAGCACTCCACCAGATATTTCCAGACATTGTCAAATATGCCCCAGCAGGAAAAGTTATACAAGGCTGAGAATCACTGCTCTAGAGGATCTAAGTTAAAGAAGAATGCAAGTGTCTAGGTGGGTTGCAGCGTCAAGTGAAGAAAAGAAGTTGAAGCTAGAAGAAAGGAGGTGTGGGATAGCCTAGGGCTTGATGCAGAGGGTGGGTGTCCAGGCAGGACTCTTTCAGAGAAGGATCATCTGTACACTCTGGTGTAGAGAAAACTGATCAGAAGGCAGGCTCATAGCTCAGATGTGGCTTCATTTGGTGCTGCAGGAACATGAGCTGTCAGTTTTAAGTCTGGCCCCTCTTTATCTTGGATCATCAGCTGTCAAAACCCAAAGTCTCTTGGAAAAAGCAATCCTGTCCTAACCCAAATGGCCTGACAGTCTTTCTCTAAGGCTCGACTGCCCACAGCTCTAAACTGCTCAGAGCTCTTTTAACTCAGTTTCCCATCCTTCCACCTTGAGATATTAATAAGCAGCAGACTCTATGAGTAAAGAAGCAAATATTCTGTAGTTTTGCTGTGAAGAAGCAACTGACAAGAGCTCTGACCTGTCCTTTCTAGCTGCTAACTAGAACCAGTCCCTGGAAAAGATTATTCTTGTCTTTGAAACCAGCAACTGTGCCTATTGTCTGTTTACCTGGAACATTAGACAATGTCGGGAGGCCTTGACCTGCCTCCCTACCAGACTCACCCTTATATAACTCCACTAGGCCCATGGTCTCTGGGGATTACCTTCTCTAGCCTGAAAAGGGGTCAACCATCCCTGCATGTAATGGAAGACAGCACCATGTTGTGTTGTGATGGGTTGGCTTGTAAATAAACTGTTTAGGGGGTTAGGAGTGGATGGGATTAGGGCTACAGGCTTGGAGAAAAAATAATTATGTCAGGGAGGCCCCCCAAATTGAAAATGATCTGAAAATCCACCTCCCTGAAAATGGAGCCTACAAAACTCAGCCATGCAGGGAAAACAGAAATTTGGCTCTTTAAGTGCCAACAGTATTAAGTGCTAGAGACTGTGGAAGTCATAAAGGGAAATTAACTGAAAACCAGAGATGCCATTACTCATTCGTGAGCAATCTATCTCTCCCAAAGTGAGAATAGGAGTTGTACCTCCTGGGGATGTTTTATACTCAAATCTTTATTCCCCAGGCTGGGGCTTCTATTTTCTTCAAGTTCTAAGTGGTGCTGCTATTTCCTGTTAATGGCTTCAGCCTCTTGAAGGCACTTGGGAGGATTGAAGAGGTGAAGGTTAGAGGAAAACCCTTGCAGTCTCCAGGGCCCTGGTTCTTCCCAATCAAACTTCTCAAGGGACTGGTAGGCTTTTAAAAGTGCAATGTTTTCTCCACTGCTATCTTTGGCTAACAACAACAAAAAAAAGAAAACAAAAATTAAAAAAAAAAGTGCAGTGTTGAGGCTCCAGCTTTGTTCTAACCCAAGGCAAGAAAGATGAGGGTGTCTGGAGGGACTGGACCAATTTTCTTTCTTTCTTTCTTTCTTTTTTTTTTTTTTGAGACAGAGTCTCACTGTGTTGCCCAGGCTAGAGTGAGTGCTGTGGTGTCAGCCTAACTCACAGCAACCTCAAACTCCTGGGCTCGAGTGATCCTGCTGCCTCAGCCTCCCAAGTAGCTGGGACTATAGGCATGTGCCACCATGCCCGGCTAATTTTTTGTATATATATTTTTAGTTGGTCGATTAATTTGTTTCTAATTTTAGTAGAGACATGGTCTCGCTCTTGCTCAGGCTGGTTTCGAACTCCTGACCGTGAGCAATCCTCCTGCCTCGGTCTCCCAGAGTGCTAGGATTACAGGCGTGAGCCACCATGCCCGGCCTGGACCAATTTTCAATTATAGGTTGAGTATTCCTTACCTGAAATACTTGGGATCAGAAGTATTTCAGATTTTAGATTTTTTTGCATTTTGGAATATTTGCACATACACAAGGAGACTATCTTGGGGATGGAACCCAAGTTTAAACATGAAATTCATTTTATACACATAGCCTGAAGGCAACTTTACACAATATTTTAAATAATTTTGCGCATGAAACAAGTTTTGACTGCAATGCTTTACATGAGATCAAGTGTGGAAGTTTCCCCTTGTGGCTTCATGTCGGCACTCAAAAAGTTCCAAGCTCTGAACATTGTGGATTCCAGATTAGCATCCCTAATCCAAATATAAAATTTATGTATGTTTCACATATAGCTTATACCCATAGGCTGTCCACATTAGGGATGGTACCTGCATGTGGACCTGGTGCTTAAAAGGGATCAGGAAGTCACCTATGATGGTGCTGGAGGCACGAAGAGCAGCTTGCATGCCACCTTTGGTCAAATCTCTCCTGGTAAAGGGCATAACTGTCTGTGTAAATATTGCTCAGGTCAGAAATCTGAGTCATCATTCCCTGTGGAGTTCACACCATGCTTTGTACTTTAATGGTTCTAAGCAGTCCTGCAGTAGAGAAACCAGCTTCACTCTATCTAACCCAGTCTTTCTCAAACTGAGTTGAGCATGGGACCTTTATGCCCCAAATTACCTAACAAACTATCTGGGAAGCAGTGTTCTGTGGAATACGGTTTCTTTAGGAAACCTAAACCTGCAGGACCAAGTTTAGGGAGTACAAGCTCTCCAGCATGTGGCTCCTACTTAATTCTGCAACTGTACCGTTTGCTCCTCCCTACCTCTAATCACACTCAAGTCCTTCCGGTTCATGAAATGTGCCACACTTCCAACCTTGTGCCTGCTGTTTCTTGGAATGTATATGCTCTTTGTCCACCTGGAAAGCCCTACTCATTCCCCAAGTCTCAATCTAAGCATAATCACATAATCTGTGAAACTTCAACTCTCTTAGGCACAATAAATTGTTTCCTCCTGTGTTTCCAGTACACTTTATTCAAACTTCATTGACTGTATTGAAAGTAATTGGTTTCAGAGCTTTACCATCCTGCTGGTTGCTTCATTAATGAGTTAAATAAATCTTTGGCATGTCCTCACTTAAAAAAGTAATTAATTTGACTTGGTCTTTTCTATTGGTTTGTGCATTTCTCAAGATGGCAAGGACAATACTTTATTTATCTGTGTCCTCAGCAACAATTACCATGCCTGCCACATAACAGAGGTTGGTGTGTTTGTTGAATGATTATGTCCCAAACGCAGGGTAATATCCTTCTTCTACCTTAAGATAAATAGATGATTCAGGTTTGTGAGCTAAAAATATAAAACCAAACATGCTCAGAACAGGTTGGAGCTGTGAGGTCCACTTTGTTCCGAGATAGGAGATTCAGAAAAAACACACGCCACTCTCCAGTGTCAGATGGAATTCGTTAGTGCATGTTTGTGCGCTGGGCAGAGTTACCCAGTAATCCAGGGAGACAGTAACCTGTCTTAGTGGTGGAAGGCAACTACAAGTATTTTTTAATGTCCTTGTCAGTTTATGAAAAGACAGACAAGTAAGCAGAATCATAAAAAAGTCTCAGATAGCATCATGACCAAGTTCCATCAAAACATTCCCATATTCTATTTGAGTTTGTTGCAGCACTCTAGCCAGTGTCATTTCTACCAGCTGAGACTGTTCCGCATCTGCTCACCTCAGGAGCCTGAGGACAGAACCGTGGCTCAGAAAGTACTTTTGGCAGGAGGCAGAGTAGACAGACTCTTTTCATTAAGCAGTGTGTGCAAAGTACACAAGAATCAAGTTCTTTCAGATTTTATTTATTGCCCCTTGGCTGCTCTGCTTCTAGTAGGAGAAAAGTATTTGTTACTGATAATTATTGTGTTTGTCATTTTCATGGAAGTAAACCTAAAAACACAGAAAATGGAGGGGAAAAACCCCAAGAGAACAGTTTCTTGGAAGTTTAAATCTATCCGATCCCTTGGCCACGTCATGCCCCACTCTGATTTATAGCAATCAAGCATTAAAGAAAAGACAGCAATAAATCCAATCCACATGGCTCTTGTAAAAAGACATCTATTTGGCTTTTAATATAAAATGACTCAAAGAAACACAGAAAGAACATATCATACAAGCCAGATGCTGAATAAAAAAAAAAAATCCCAACCAACAGATTTGTCATATTCCCTGTCTTCGGCCTGGATTAGAAAACAGGAAACTACAAACCAATCAATATCTGTCCCTTTGAAGAAAACATATTAAAAAAAAAAGTCCCTGAAATCTGACAGATGGTTTTTAGAGGCCACTGGGAGTTTCCTGGTGAAATGGGATAGAAGTGTTTTTTGGAATATGGCCACTGCCTCCTGTTTCTTGTTCATGACGGTCATCTCAAGGGAGGATGCTCGCCTGGGCAACATGTGACGCCACTTGTGCCGTCTGAGGTCTCACCGTCAAGCAGCCTTGTAGTCTTCCACCCCGTATCTTCACTGAATCTCACCCATGTATAGTCTCTTGTCACTGGATGCTGAGAGAACTGAGGTAAGAAGAACAGAGAAGATAACTGGAAATAATGTAGGATTAAGGAGACTTGATGCTCAAGGGTTCTTATGTCAAGAGTCGATTTTGGTATAAAAGAGCAATTGGATTTAGCTTGAATTCCCCTTCTAAACGCCATCCACAGGAAACTGCAGCCTGGCTTTTCAACTCAAGCCCTCTCAAAACCATGATGGTGACTGACTGTGCTATGGGAAATACATTATTAGGCTCTAAATCATGTTTTTGTTTTTTATTTTTACATCCATAAGCAAGAGAAAGGATCTAAATCCTGATATCTCTTATCAGTCAAACCCCAAGAAAAAGACCTTCCCGGTCATTCTAGAAGAGAGGAATCTATGCCTGTGCCAGTCATTTTGTAAATGTGCTTCTGCTTAGCTGAAAGTTACATTTTCTCCTTAAATTCAAGTCTTAAATTATTTGGCTTAGCTAGCCAAAAAGGTTTTAGTTGAAATTTATATCTAAATATAACTTGTGTTTGGATAAAAGAAACATATTCTTTTATCCAAACACATCACTGAAGCATAGACTTGATGCAAGTAAACTAAAAGGAACTAGGAATAAATGGAGAAACCAACCTCCCTTAGAGACGGAGAAGAAAATGAAACTTGCTCTTACTCTCACCACTTAAGACAACAATTGATACCCATAAAGACTGTTTACATGGAAATTCACATAAAATAGATACCCACTTTTGCTTCTATATTCCCAGGGCCCCTCATGGGAGATTTCCAGTTCTCCTTTCCCCATAGTCAGGCCAGACTTACTGATCGGCTCGTCGGGGTGGAAAGCCACTTCATTGATGGAGCCAGCATGGCCGGGCAGCTTATACAATATTCTCCTGCTGGTGGTATCCCACACATACACAAACCTGCAAGGTATCATGAAGAGCAAGGGTAAAGCCTTCTAGAGCTAAGGGTAGGGCAGAGGCATGGCTTTTTATGGGAAATGGAAGCAACAACTATTTATCTACTTAAGAGACAAGGTCTCACTATGTTGCCCAGGCTGCACTTGAACTCCTGGGTTCAAGCAATGCTCTTGCCGCAGTCTCTCAAGTAGCTGGGATTAGAAGCAATTTATTCACCCCATATTTACTGAACTGTGTTTTAGCTTTTAGAAACTAAGAGTTTATTGGCTGTCAGCACCAAAAATGAAGGAAAAAAAAAGAAACTAAGAGTCTGAGTAACATGAACCCTGCCCATGAGCAACTAGGTAGAAAAATAAGAATAGCTAAAAATGAAGTATCACTGGTTTTTTTCAAACATAAGCTTCTGAAATGGGAAAGGCCATGGAGAAGAAACAGTTTTTCATACGGACTCCACACAAAAACCTTCTTTAAGGAGGCTCTCGTAGAATTAGTCTATAGTTAACCTCCTAATCATCCGTCTAAAATCATCCTAATTGTGTCTAAAAGGTAACCCAACTCATGGCATGTTGGGAGCCCAGGTTGTAGACCCAGGTGGATTTCTTAGTATTGTATTCAGAGTCCAAAGAAGGGATAGGAAGCTTCTGCTGTACAAACATTATCTAAATAGTCACTTGAGCCTGATTTTCCACAGAATTAATAGGCAGAAAGAATCTGAAATCTAGAATGGGAAGGGGCAAACAGAAATCAGCTAGTCTAAAACTCTCATTTTATACACAAGAAAACTAGTGTATAGTGACTTATCCTAGGTGACACAGTTCATCAGTGGCAGAACTAAAATAGAACTCTTAATATATTCCAGTACTTTCCTTTCTCTTACCACTCTCAAATATCCTGGCCAAAATACAAAACAGTTCTTTTGACTCTGAACCTTTCCTGAGTGATTTAAGGGTAAAATAAAGAGTTATTGTCTTTAGGCTGGGCGCGGTGGCTAACGCCTGTAATCCTAGCACTCTGGGAGGCCGAGGTGGGCGGACTGCTCTGAGATCAGGAGTTCGAAACCAGCCCGAGCAAGAGCGAGACCCCGTCTCTACTACAAATAGAAAGAAATTAATCGGCCAACTAATATATATATAGAAAAAATTAGCCAGGCATGGTGACGCATGCCTGTAGTCCCAGCTACTCTGGAGGCTGAGGCAGCAGGATCGCTTGAGCCCAGGAGTTTGAGGTTGCTGTGAGCTAGGCTGACGCCTCGGCACTCATCCTAGCCTGGGCAACAAAGCGAGACTCTGTCTCAAAAAAAAGGTCATTGTCTTCATATAACCATGCAAAAGTACTCTGTTGGTAAATATAAAGGACTGGTGATTTTAAAGCACGTATTAAAAGTTATTTAGATATATGTCCTGTTCAATCAGCAACTCACCAGTACTTGATTACAAAAAGGGTACATTCACCAGTACTGGGTTATAAAATTCCTAGTTCTGATCCAACATTATACTTTTGGTCTAAAATGCAAATAAACAACAGCTTCTTAATTATACTGTTTGGTTTTCATGGGCTAGACTTCATAGGAACTAAATTAAAATTCCAAACGAGATGAAAGAGAAGCAGGAACCCTATCTGTCTAGACTCCTTGGCTCTAATACTCATGCCCTCCCTACTGTGTGCTTTCCTACCATGCACAAATAACTGGTTCTCATTAATCCAGCTAAGGGCAGTGTGATGTAGTGAAAGAGAAAGACCTCTAGGTCTAGAGAAAGACCTGGGTTCAATTCTCAGAGCAACTATTTATTAGCTAAGTAAACTTAGACAATTATTTAACTTCTCTGAGCTTCTTTCTTTAGTTATAAGAGATGAAAAAAATATTGATCTCACAGCTGTGTTGAGAAAAGTAATGAGATAATATATGCAAAATGCCTGGAATATAAGATGTAATTATAGCTATTGTTATTATGAGTACATTCATTATCAAAACAGAATCTCATGAAGTCAAGAGGTTGAATAAATCACTCTTGGCTGAGAGATTGGCTAGTCCCCTGGAGTCCTTGACAGGACCATTGAGGGTTTTAAGTTTGAACGCAAGGAGGTGATTTGTAAGTTAGAAAGGAAAATTTCCAAATCCAAGCCAAGTTGTAAAGCAGTTTTCTGAGAAGGAAGGATACATTTCCCAGGCACATAAAAGACAGCAGAACTCCGGGTCTCCAAGGGTTTACTTCAAGGCTTCACTCTTGATGGCTGCCAATTAGATGATAAATTTAGAGGGGTTCCTTGTCCTTTCCTTACTTTGGCTTGGCAACATTTGGCAGGAACCAGGCTCCTTATGTAATGGAGCTGCTTGTTGACTTGGGGCTAATTGGCAAGGTGGCCTGTCAAATCTGGCCAACCCCCAGCAGGTAGAGGCAGGCTTTCCTCAGGTCAGAGCTATGCTTCTAACATATAAAGTTTAAAGGAACAGTGGGGATGGAAGGAGGAAAGAGAGGACATTACAAGTCAGAAAGGGCCAATGTCAGAAGCAAACTGCTCATCAGAAAAAATACTTAATTCAAATAAAATTTGAAAGCCTAATTAGAAAGGAAAGATAAATTATCTCTGCTGAAAATTATGTAAAAACACTTGGAATGGTTCTTACTGGAATGCAAGATACCTTAGTCTGTTTCTTAAGGTGTTTAGTAACCTGACAACTGAAAATTGCTTAGATTCCCTATTCAAGGCAGCTTTCTTCCAAACTTGCGGTCCCTAACCCCTGAGTCTCAGACCAGTAGTCCATGGACTGTTAGCACAGCAGGAGGTGAGAGGCTTCATCATACAGGGAGGCTTCCTCTGTATTTACAGCCTCACCCCATCGCTTGCTGGGCTCCCCCTTCCCGTACCCTCTCACTCTGAGAAAAAACTGTTTTCCATGAAACCAGTCTCTGGTGCCAAAAAGGTTGGGGACTGCTGTTCTAAACCACTTGGACTCAAATCATCAATGTGGCACTGTTTCACCTGGACTCTTTCTTTTTCCTCCAGAAACCTGAATACTCATCCATTTTTCCTGGTATTAAATTTGTCAGGAAAAAAAAAAGTAGACTCTAGAATTTAAGTGTAGTCAGTATTATTCACAAATAGAAAGGTGCAGGACAGACCACAGTGAAACTCCTGTATGGCAGAGCCAGATCCCCCAATAGTGGAAAACCTTGGAATATGCCGAAAGTCCAGGCTAGTCCAGGAAAGGCTTCCCATTTATACAATGGTGCTTGTTTCAGTACGATAGGAAGACAATCTCTAATTCGAAGAAGAATGGATGGGGTTAAACTAAAAAGGGTCGAGACATCTCCCAATGGGAACTAAATCCAGAATTTGCCATTAGAGGGTCTCACCATTCTTTACCAGTCCACATTTGCAGCCCATCAGCCTTGACACCTGGATATCCCTAATTAATCTCTGATTCCCTCCCAAATACAGGTCACCACGGACATACCAAATACAACAAACAGTAATTGCTAGAAGAATTCTCTCCTTTCTGCTTCTCATTCAGCAAATAATGCCTGAGACAGTTTAGATTCACATTTCTTAAGCCTCAGTCTATTAATTCAGCACCGGGGTGGAACTACCTGGTCCATATGATGTTATACTCCTCACCTAGCAATCATCACGCTTCCCCTAACCCAGATCCAGTTCTGAATCATCCTCAACACAGGCAGCTATTACCAATAGCTCAGCTGACATGTAGGGTAAAATGTGACTGCCATCCTTGAGCTAGGAATTCATTCATGTAATATTCACTAAGTGCTTAGAACAGCTCAAGCACTGACAAGCACTGCCCTGGGTTCACAGAGATGACAAAGGCTTATTCCCTGATGTCTAGGAGCAAATAATTTAGTGAGCCACTATGTTTGTCTGACTGTAATATCTAATAAATGCTAATAAAGATGAGATGTATGAAGTGTGACTATAGCGCAAAGTACAATTAAACTGCAGAGGTGAGGGCAAGAGAGAGAGAGAGAGAGAAAGAGAGAGAGAGAGAAAAAGAGAGGGAGGGCCAGGGAAAGTTTATAGATAACATAGAGGTGGTTAGTAGAGCGATATGGAAGTTTGGATAGTGGAGAAGAGGGAACACGAGAGAGAACTTGGACATGAGAATGCACAATGGAGGTTAGAATAGGAACATTCCATGTGAGAAGCACTGTGATGATGGTGGGGGAGGTGAGTACTAAAAATGTATTCAAATGAACTGAAGCATGGGAGAAAAATCTAATGAGGGAGACTAGAGACAGATTATGAGTTTAAATTTTATTTTGATGGCAAAGGGAATTCAAGAGTCAAACAAGCTGTTGACCCTCCAGGTCTAAAATGTATCCAAAGAGGTTGGAAATGATGTGTTTATCTAACATGGTTTTTAAACCCTTCATACTGCACACAGCTTCATCTCTGAGCATAGCTGTAACTGTTTGCTCTGGCTCCATATCTACATTTCATGTATTAAACATGAGAAGATAGCTGCATAGCTACATCATTCTTTACCTCACACCCAGTAATCCTTACCTGTCAGCTGAGCCAGCTGCTATTTTGCTTCCATCGGGTGACCAAGAACATCTCAGAAGATTCTACAATGATAAATATAAATCCACTGAATAGTAACATACCGAATTCCTCACTGCTATACTACAGAACCACTGACTTTAAGTTTCCTAAGTAGAGTTTTAATTATTTTCCCCAGAAAGATGATCAGTAATTAATTACTTTATATATTCTGTGGCCCCAAACAGCATACTTTGTTATTTTATACCATATAGAAACTGTAAAAAATGCTTAATTTACGGTTAATTAGATTGAACCTGGCAACAAAATTTTGTTCTTCCTACAAATAGAGGCTCACTTTGCTCCATTTATCTTGATCCTCATTAAATTTTTTTTTCTGTTTATCTTGAAGAAAAATAAAAACCAAACCGAACAAAAAATAAGATTTGATTTACAAAGTGAAACTGAATCTGAACAAGCTCTCAAAAAAACCCCCATTAATCTCTATTAACAAATTCTCTGAGGGGAAAAGCTGCTTTCAACAGAGTTGACCTGAAAATTTGCAGGTTTGAAAAAAAAATTTCTTCTCTCTCTCAGTACTCGGGCTGTGGTGGTTACTGAGGGAAGAGATGTATTCTCAGGGCTCTAACACCTGGTTCCTCGGGAGGGATTGGGGAAGGAGACCGTCTGGCTAACGGATCCCCAGCAAAGGGATCGTGGGTTCCATATGGAACACTAATCTAAGAGGGTGAAATTCCCAAGTAATGAAAAGGCTGGAAGTATCCTGTTGAGGGTAGACTGAAGTGAGAAGTCTTCAGTATAAGGGTTGGCCCCATCGCTATTGGGCTGTGTGACTTTCTCCCCTACACGTCTATTAGTTTCATTTCTGGAAAAGAAGAGTTTTGATGAAGAACAGTGTTACTGAAATACAGTCCATTCTTAGTAGAGTTACTGCTCTCTATCCTTAGCACCATTTTAAATGTTTCTTTAAATTAGACAGACAGTAAAACTCTTTCACCATATAGAACTCACCTTTTCAAAGTTGTGTACATTTCCTTGAAATATCTTCACACACCTCTCCTTGGGGGCAAATGGCCTGACATCCCAGACGCGAACTGCAAAACAAATCCAAATAAACCAACCAAATAACTATCAGCCAGAGACTTCCTGAGCACCCAGCTGAGATTATTGTCAATGACAGATGATATCCTGGGTGGAGGAGGTCCAGTATGACACACTGCTACCTGTTAAGGATCTTTTCCTTTTCTAGCAGGAATAAAATGCATCCAAGTCCCATTAACTGGGGCTAGCTGAGAAGGTAGGAAAGAGAAATGTCAATTACACTGTTGGGGATTTGCAACAGAATGCAGTTGGGTGTGACACTAATTAAAAAAACATTTTGCAGATGATTCTTCAACAACTGAGTCACATTCAGCAAAGCTGAGGGACAATCTAAATACCACAGACTACTGTGACATTGAATCCATAATATAAAACCAAACTTCAAATATATCAAGACAGCACTGTACCAAGAATCAGAAAAAGTAAACTTTGATTCTAATTCTAGCTCTGCTATATATATGGATGACATCAGGTAAATAGTGATACTGCTTGTGTCTTGGTTTTCCACTCTGTAAAATGAGGAGAAAATTATCTGTTTATTTTTGTAATTAATTTTTAAAATTATTATAGGTACATAATAGTTGTATATACTTATTGAGTATAGAGTACATGTGATTTTTTTTTTTTTGAAACAGAGTCTCAGTCTGTCCCCCAGGTTAGAGAACAGTGGCATGACCATAGCCAAAAGGATGATGGTGATGTTGTTGTCATCACCATCTAACACATAGTACTTACTTTTATATCAGGTGTCATTCTCAGAGCTTTATATTATTAATTCATTTAATCTTTATGACAACCTCTTAAAATTTTTTTTCCCTTGAGACAGAGTCTTGTTCTGTACCCCCGGCTAGAGTGCTGTGGTGTCAGCCTACCTCACTGCAACGTCAAACTTCTGGGCTTAAGCGATCCTCCTGCCTCAGCCTCCCAAGTAGCTGGGACTACAGGTACATGCCATCATGCCCAGCTAATTTTTTTTTATTAATATTGTTTGCAGAGATGAAATTTTGCTATTGCCTAGGCTGATCTCAAACTTTTGCCTCAAGTGATCCTCCAATCTTGGCCTTCAAAAGCTCTGGGATTACAGGCGTGAGCCATCACACCTGTCCCATATGTAATGTTTTGATATAGGAAGACAATGTAATAATCAGATCAGAGTAACTGGGGTATCTATCACCTCAAGTATTTATCATTTCTTTGTGTTAGGAACATTCTAATTCAACTCTTTTAGCTATTTCAAAATATATGATAATTATCTGTTCTTTTTTCATAGAACTATTTTAAGAATCAAATGAAATGATGAATGTGAAAAGGTTCTAAAAACTGGAGGCAATAAAGAATAAAGAATCTATAATTTTATTATGTAGCCATAACAAGAAATTCTTCCTACTATCATCTAATTACTTTTTTCTTATTATTATTTTAATTAATTATTTATTTTTTGAGACAGAGTCTTGCTCTGTTGCCCCGGGTAGAGTGCTATGGTGTCAGCCTAGCTCACAGCAACCTCAAACTCCTGGGCTCAAGCAATCCTACTGCCTTAGCCTGCCAAGTAGCTGGGACTACAGGCATGCACCACCATGCCAGGCTAATTTTTTCTATGTATTTTTAGTTGTCTGGCTAATTTCTTTCTATTTTTAGTAGAGACGGGGTCTTGCTCTTACTGAGGCTGGTCTGGAACTCCTGACCTCAAGTAATCCTCCTGCTTCTGCCTCCCAGAGTTCTAGGATTACAGGCGTGAGCCACCACAACTGGCCTCTTGCTATTATTTTAATAACCATTTAGAGAACCTCACTGTTCCTCACTATAAAGAATGCTAGACTTAGCCAGGCTCAGTGGCATGCTGCTATAATCCCATCTACTTGGGAGGCTGAGGTGGGAAGTTTGCTTGAGCCCAGGAGTTTGAGACAAATCTGGGCAAAAAAGCAGGACTAGTGAGACTCTAATTAAAAAAAAAAAAAAGAGCTAGAATCAGTGATAAATCCACTGAAATCAGGATATGTGTATAAACATCCACTGTGAGGAGCAGTTACAGCCACTGTAACTGACGCTACACCTTATAGCAGAATTTGAGTGATGTAATTTTATTTGAGTGTGAAAAAATGCCAACCCTTGGAGTCACACAGGCAAAAAAGGCAAAGCTATGCACGAAAGTTTGCTATGAAGATGAGAATATAGTCAAAAGGTCAACATGACTATTCAACAAATATGTACTGTGTATCAGATATAATTTTTACTACAAAAAAATCACTGAATGCATTTTAGTTCCTGACAAGTCTATGAACTGTATACCAGGGCATTTCCACACTCTCCCAATCCCAAGCATACAATCCAGCAAGTCTCCTGCCTTTATTGCTATAGTAAACCCATTCTTCCACCCTACAGACTCAGAACAAGCAAAGAGAAAGGGCAAGAGTTCTTGTTTGTGTAAATCTAGAATGCTGAGATGTTTTAATGAGAAGACACACACAAATGCTTTCAGAGTGCGGAGGAAGATATATAGACAGGAAAGAACACAACAGGCCTGTTGATGACTCAAGCTTGGCACTCTCTGAAACGCTTGAGAAGTACCTAAAATGGACCTCTAGACTCACTTTTTTCTTGTTAAACTAATCACCCAGAGTTTCTTCTCTCCTGGTTGGATTAACAGCATATCAGAGGCAAAATGGGCCTTAAAGGTAAAGTCTCATATCGATGTAAAAACTGATGCTCAGAGAGAAGAAATGCTATGTGCAAAGTTGCTCAGACTACATGGCAGATTTGGGACTAGAGTTCTAGATTCTCGACTACCTTGTCTAAACCTTTCCCATTACAACATGTTCTAATTGCCTGGTAGAATCTGTGAGCCACCCTCAATTTTTTCCTTGGACCCTCATTTATCCAGTATACATTTCTAGCACCCAATGCCAACTTCCTTTAGGGTCCACAGTGACTGGGCACTGGGAAAGCTTTCCTGCCCAAAGTTACCTGTATTGTCCATTGCATTGGACAAGAGATAAGAGCCTTCAGAACTTAAACTCAGGCCAGTCACTGAATCCGCATGGCCTCTCATGGTGTAAGTCAGCTTATTTTGGCGCAGGTCCCAAACCTGCAAAAACAAAAAGGTGCTCCCAGAAATCAAATTGGTAACAGCAGAGAAACAGAATTATTCAAGAGTTAACTGCCCAGAGATACTGGTATCTCTTCTTAAAATGGTTTTCTGAGCCATGTATTATTTTAGCACAAAATACAGAATTTCTGTCAAAGAGGAAAAAAACTCTTATCTTTCTAAAAAGGGAGTCAAAGTTACTATGTTGACTAGATATAAACTAATGAGTGTCAAATATTAAGATAAAGTTCCAAACAAAAAATAACAGAATCAGAGAGGTTATTTTCAAAACATAACAAAATGTATTAGGCATTAAAGAAATAACTAAATAGCATTTAAAATGCTTAAATTGAAATTCTTAGCCACTAAAAAAATTATTAGAACTACATAAAAATGAGTAAACATGACATTTGAAAAAGGCATGTAAAATGTATAACGAAACAATATGCATAAATATATATGCTTAAAATTTTTCATTTAATGTCACAGTATGTACACACACATAATATGTTTATGTGTACAATTATATACATACACATATACCATGAAAGAGCACATTTATTAAAAGAAAATAAATTGCAGATTCACTATTGTACACGTAGGAAAGGTAAGATAAACAGCTCAGCTGAAAATGACCTAAATGTCAAACAGGGTAAATAGATGGTTTATTAAGTTACGGCTCATGAGCACACTGCAACACTATGAGTTCTCACACAAGAGACAGCATGACCGAGTGGAGACTTCGTAGGGTCAGAATGAACCAGTCTCTGTCACTCAGAGTTATGTGTCATTGGGCTACTAACCCTTTCCGAGCCTGTTTCCTGGTTGGTAAGATAGGGATAACATTATCTACTTTTTATGCTTGTTGTAAGGATTACAAAAAAGAGTGCTTAGCATATGCTTGGCACACGGCAGGCCCTCAATAATTTGTACCTATTATTAAAGCAGTTCTTAAAAATAACTCTGAAGACCAAATGTAAAAATATTTACATAATAAGCTATTAAGCAAAAAAAGAAAACACAAAACAGCATTTATATTTAGACAGACTGCAACTATGTAAAATATATATTCAAGCTGACAGAAATAGTCTGGATGTCATATGGAAAAATAAGAGCAATTTTTTTTTATCTTCACTTGAGAACCTAAAATAGCAATTTTGTTAAGGTCATTGCTATTATACAACATTTCCCTCAAATTTTATTTCATATTGCCATGTAGTTTTTCTAAATGAATAAAATTTCTGCTATTTCTTAAAGCAAGACACTTTCCCTCATACCCTCAGAAATGAGTTAGGTGTTACATCAGAGGGCAGACCACTCCACTTGCTCAATCAGTAACTCTTCCATGTGTGGAGCCCAACACAAACATTACACACAGTCATTTTTTGTGTCAAGATGTTTGCTGCCTCAGTAATCAGGAAAGGTTGAAATAGCTGACATTTTGTTTAAACTGTTTGTTACTCCTCCTCTTCAGTGAAGGCACTGTTAAAATCTTTAGCTTTGTAACAATTAAGAGAGAATGAATGCACTTTATCACCCCTCAGAGCACTTGTGTGCTATTTCCAGACTTTCCTCCTTGAGGACTGTATACCCTGTTTGTGCAGGGCCAAAAAATATCTAGGATTTGGGACAAAACAAGTGAGTATAGCATTAATTTAAGCAAAATATCTTGCAAGTAGACTAATTAGCTGTTCAATGACAATTCGGGCAACTGATTATTGGCAGGCACTGTTTGACTCCATCTCTTAAAATAAAAAAGAGCTGGGCATGATGGCGTGTGCCCATAGTCCCAGCTACTCAGGAGGCTGAGGCAGGAGGATCACTTGAGCCCAGGAGTTTTAGGTTGCAGTGAGCTAAGGTGATGCCACTGTACTCTAGCCTGGGGGACAGAGTGAGACCCTGTCTCAAAAAAAAAAAAAAAAAAAAGGAAGACATAATCCTGTTCTCAAGGACTGTTCAGTTTAGCAGAGAAAACAGACAATGAGAGGCCTATACAAGGTGCAGTAACAAAGACAGCAGAGGGATTAAGTCTCTTGTGAACAGGGATGAGAGTCAGAAAGGGAAGCTTTTACAGAGAATAAAGCACTTGAGCAGAGTTTTGAAGAAGGAAAATATTTTTTTTTTACACTTTAACAAAGTGGAAGTGTATTTCCAGGAGAAGGTACATGTGTGAAAGCAGAGGCATGAAAAAATTGCTGGACTGTAGGGAACTAGGCACCAAGAGGCAGCAGATGATGCTTGTGAGTTAGGCAGAGGCAAGCTCACAAAAAGGTTTCGAATGCCTGGCTTAGAATTTCTCTCTCTCATTGCAGAGCTACAGAAGGGTTTAAAAGTAGGGGACCTGAGGCTGGGCACAGTGGCTCATGCCTGTAATCCTAGCACTCTGGGAGTCTGAGACCAGCCTGAGCAAGAGCAAGACCCTGTCTCTACTAAAATTAGAAAAAATTAGCTGGGCCTGGTGGCACATGCCTATAGTCCCAGCTACTCAGGAGGCTGAGGCAAGAGGATTACTTGAGCCCAGGAATGTGAGGTTGCTATGAGGTAATGAAGACGCCACTGCACTCTACCTTGGGCAACAGAGCAAGACTCTGCCTATAATAAATGAATGAATGAATGAATGAATGTAAGTAAGTAAATATAAGCATGTTTCTGATTTTGGATACAGGCTGTCTGTCTTCTGGCAGCAGCAGTTAGCAACAATATTTGAAATCAGGTTGCTAAAGGTTTTTGTTTTTATTTTTGTTGTTGTATAACAATAGCCCCTGCACCCCACACAAACTCTGGGTTTTGAACTGTTCCATCAGTTATTAGCTATGTAACCCTAGGCTAAGTTGTTGTGACTCCTTTGGCTCAGTTTCTTCATCTATAAATGGCATTAATAGTATTTATTAATATTTCATGAGGTTGGCTGGGCACGGTGGTTCACACCTATAATCTTAGCACTCTGGAAAGCTGAGGTGGGAGGGTCACTTGAGGTCAGGAATTCTAGACCAGGCTGAGCAAGAGTGAGACCCCATCTCTACTAAAAACTGAAAAAATCAGCCAGGTGTGGTGATGTGCGCTTATAGTCCCAGGTACACAGGAGGCTGAGGCAGGAGGATCACTTGAGCGCAGAAGTTTGAGGTTGAAGTGAGCTAGGCTGACACCACGGCACTCTAGCCTGGGGGACAGGGGAAGACTCTGTCTCAAGAAAAAAAAATTGCAAGAGGCTGTCGTAAAGATTAAATAGATTAATGATATAAAGCCCTGAGAATGACACCTGACATAAAAGTATGATGACAACATTACCATCATCCTTTTTCAAGAAGTTTGGCTGTAAAGGAGAAGGCTCACAGGGCAATATCAAGAGAAAATGTGGAATTGAAGGAACATTTGCCCGCCTGCCACAGAAGAGAGACCTAAGCATGATGAAATCTAGATGAGAAGCAGAAAAGAGGTTAAAAGAAGGGAAGAAGGATTGAAACACTTTCATTTAAAGGACTACCTTTAGACACAACAAGAACATTTCATCCATAGTAACAGCAAAGTAGGCAAGGAGAGATGGGAATACAGTTCAATTTCTAAGTTGGGACAACACAGGAAGTTGAGTATTTACCTGACAGTTACTATTCTCATGACAAGGCAGAAGATAATGCCAAAGTCTTTGAGATCCTTAAGGAAACCAATAAATAAAGGTAGATACGAATTTTGTAGTCCCCAAATAACACTACACTTTTACTAGCACTTGCTATGTCCAGGAATTCTGCTAGGTGTTCTAATGCATTAGGCTCATTTACCCTCTATAACAACCCTATGAGGTAGATGCTATTGTTGTTGTTAGTACCACCCTCACTGTTCACAGGAGAAAACAGAGGTTTAAAGAAGTTAAAGAACTCATTTGAAGTCATAAAAGTAGAAAATGTTGGAACTGGGATTAGAATCCAAGTCAATTACTTGAAAGCTTGAGCTACACTGTACTGCCATATGGTTGGTAACATCTTTACCTCTTTCTCTATTATCATTACTGTCTCTAATTTTTACAGAAACACACACAGTACCCCTTACCCAGGGACTTCAGACTTCACATTAACTGTCTGGTTCCTGACAGCACTTATAGGAGCTGCAATGCAACCTTTGATTTAGGATGTCAATGAGGATAGGAGAGAAAGAAAATAAGTTCCAATAAATTCCAAGTCATTATCTTTCTTTTAGTTGGTATTAAGTGCAAAGTTATCACAATCTCTGAAATTTAAAAAGATTTGCTTCTATGAGTGAAGCTAGATGAAAGGGAACTATAACATAAATATCAAACATACCTTGATATCGTTGTCTATTCCACCAGAAATAATCTGATCACTTGTATCATTGAAGGTCACAGCTAACACCTGGTATGTATTCTGAAATGTCTGAATGGCTGCTTTCTTCCGGATGTCCCAAAGCTGAAGCAGAGGAACAGAAGAATGTATTAGTAACATTACTCTAAGAAGTAACTGCACAGTATACTCCTAAGTACAACAACTATGGACATGAATACTTGTCTAATTGGGAAGCTGTTCAGAAACTTTCCTGGGTATTCTAGTAAAACACATGGTGAGAAGTGACCACAATTTTGCCAAGGGATTTGAAGGTTGGTGAAACAAATCACTTTGGTTGTATTTCCAGAATCCTTTGTCAAAGTCTGAATTAACAAAGTTAATCAACATGCCCTAAAAGTAAGTTTATATATTCTTAGGACAAGGATATTAACATTGTTTTTCAAACTGTAGGTGCTAACTCATTGGAGGGCTGCAACCTACATTTACAAAAATAGAAAGGGTATGTCAGTGAAAATGGCATAGGTAATAAGAAATTCCAAAAGCCTGTTTCTCTACAAAAGCAGTGCATTAACTGACCAAAAACCCCTATCAGAACAAACTGTCAGAACTCTAGAAACTCATCAAAAGTTTACGGCAACCAGGCAATCCCTTAATGAGGAAAAAACCCCCACCTGTGTCCCAGTAAGAGCGTTTCATCGTGTTTTAACCTAGCCTGGCTCCATTCCCTGCTCAGTTAAGGATTTGAAAACAGCCAACATTCCCAGTATAGTTTCCTAGTACTAGAGGAAACAAAACAGGCCTTATTCTTTATTCTCAAAGAATTATAGTTGTTTGTTTTTATCTATCTGGTGGCTCCCTAAAGGATGAGCTTAAAGGTCTTGCATTTATTTTGCCCAATTTGGAACTTTCCTTGACAATATTTAAAGGCAAAAGCATTAGCCTCTGTTGCTGGGGCCAAGGGATAACAGTTGGGGCAAATAATATTAATAGACAAACCAAAAAAGCTTGGGATGAAAGGCTGGAAAAAGAGACAATTTGAAGAATAAGCTTTGAAAAGCTCTGACACATTCCTGGGAATCTAGAAGGCCACTTGGATGCCCAGGGCTGCACACATGCTTAGAAAAGACCCTCTTAGTAAGCTCTCTAGTTGATGTGGAGGCTCTACACAAGCATAAGTAACAGGTAATGCAGAGTTATAAGCTACATAACTGAGAGTTGAAGGCAGCCTCCAACATAACACAGAGACAATCTTCAAAGACTGGGTGAGGTTTTTTATTATTGTTCTTCTAGGTGATTAAAAAAATCTCTTGTCAATCACTAGCTGACCATTAAGCTAGTGGAACAAGAATTCAGTTTGTCCTACACAGGACAAAGAATACAGACTTTAAAAAATTAGTTCAAAAGTCACTAAACGAACAAATACACACACACAAGTGGCAACGACAGCTCTGAGGACTACCTAATCTCCAGAGTTGCCACATTGTAAGGCCTAGTTTTCAACAAAAAATTATGAGGCATGCAAAGAAGCAAGAAAGTATGGGCCACATAGAAGGGAAAAAAAAAAGTCTTTTCAACAAATGGTGCTGAGACAACTGGATAAACACAAGCAAAAGGATGAAGGTAAGCCCCTACCTTAGATGATGTCTAAAAAAGAATCTAATTAAGAATATAAATATAAGAGTTAAAACTATAAAAATTATTAGAGCATAGGGGACTTTATGTCTTTGGATCTGGGAATGAACTGATATGATACCAAACCACAACGACAAAACCAAAAATAGATAAATTGGACTTTGAGAAAATTAAAAACTTTTGCACATCAAAAGATAGTATCAAGAAAACAAAAATTACTTCCTCCACTGAAGTTGAAAAAAGTATATAAAAAAAGAGACAACTGGCCGGGCGCGGTGGCTCACACCTGTAATCCTAGCTCTCTGAGAGGCCGAGGTGGGCGGATCGTTTGAGCTCAGGAGTTCGAGACCAGCCTGAGCAAGAGCGAGACCCCATCTCTACTATAAATAGAAAGAAATTAATTGGCCAACTAATATATATAGAAAAAAATTAGCCGGGCATGGTGGCGCATGCCTGTAGTCCCAGCTACTTGGGAGGCTGAGGCAGCAGGATTGCTTGAGCCCAGGAGTTTGAGGTTGCTGTGAGCTAGGCTGATGCCACGGCACTCACTCTAGCCTGGGCAATAAAGTGAGACTCTGTCT